>JAKUCM010006767.1:0-22157 GCA_023374145.1 Lepidium sativum | reverse complement strand
TTGAAGTTACATGTTAAGTATAAATTACTAATCATTTTATCCAAATATATCACCCATGGACACCGAACTTGGAGTATTACTATGCACGATGATATGCTTAAGTTCATTCAATATATTGGAAGTGGTGGACGCGACAAATAACACCGAGCTTCTAATGATGGTAAAACACCTTGGTTGTTGTTTTTCCTTTTTCTTTAATTTATAATTGAATAAACATGTTAAATATAAATTACTAATAATTTTAACCAAATATATCACACATGGACACCGAATATATTCAATATGTTGCGTGGTGGTCGAGCGACAAACAACACCGAGCTTCTAAAGATGATAAAACCTCTTGGCTTTTCCTTTATCTCGACACAAGAATTTATATATTTCTTCGTTAAACGATAAATCCGATTTATTTTCTATTTGATTTTTGGAAGAGAACATTTGTTTTTCAAAAATAGTGTTTTGAGTTTCCAAAAGATATTTATTTTCCTTCAATTTTTTTTCTTATCTCTATTAAAATATATATTCTTTGCTTTTCAAGTATAAGAAAAACTAAAATTAAATATTATTTTGTAAGAGGTTTTAATATGTGGTAAGCTTCAATAATTTTATCGAAAGATATCACCCCTAAACACCAAATTCCGAGTATTTCTATGGGCAATAATATGCTTAAGTTTACTCAATGTCTTGGAAGTGGTAACCACGACAAACAACACCGAGTTTCTAAAATTGGTAAGACCCTTTGACTGTCTTTTTTCGTATATCTTCAATTTACGATTTAAGATATATGTTAAATATAAATTTTTATTAATTTTATCCAAATATATGACCATAAACACCAAATTTGGAGTATTACTATGGACGATAATATGCTTAAGTTTACTCAATATGTTGGAAGTGAAGGTTGCGACTAACAATACCAAGCTTTTAAAGATGGTAAGATGCGTTTTTCCTTTATCTTCATTACAAGATTGAAAATATGTGTTAAAATATAAATTATTAATAAATTTTCCAAAGATTCCATCCCTAGACACCAAATTTGTAGTACTTCTATGGGGGATGATATGCTTAAGTTTATTCAATATATTGGAAGTGGTGGTCGTGACAAACAACACCGAGTTTCTAAAGATGATAAAACTCTTTGGCTGTCATTTTTCCTTTATCTTCAATTTACGATTGAAGTTACATGTTAAGTATAAATTACTAATAATTTTATCTAAATATATCACCCATGGACACCGAACTTGGAGTATTACTATGCGCGATGATATGCTTAAGTTCATTCAATATATTGGAAGTGGTGGACGCGACAAATAACACCGAGCTTCTAATGATGGTAAAACACCTTGGTTGTTGTTTTTCCTTTTTCTTTAATTTATAATTGAATAAACATGTTAAATATAAATTACTAATAATTTTAACCAAATATATCACACATGGACACCGAATATATTCAATATGTTGGACGTGGTGGTCGAGCGACAAACAACACCGAGCTTCTAAAGATGATAAAACCTCTTGGCTTTTCCTTTATCTGGACACAATAATTTATATATTTCTTCGTTAAACGATAAATCCGATTTATTTTCTATTTGATTTTTGGAAGAGAACATTTGTTTTTCAAAAATAGTGTTTTGAGTTTCCAAAAGATATTTATTTGCCTTCACTTTTTTTTCTTATCTCTATTAAAATATATATTCTTTGCTTTTCAAGTATAAGAAAAACTAAAATTAAATATTATTTTGTAAGAGGTTTTAATATGTGGTAAGCTTCAATAATTTTATCCAAAGATATCACCCCTAAACACTAAATTTGGAGTATTACTATGGACGATAATATGCTTAAGTTTACTCAATATGTTGGAAGTGGTGGTCGCGACTAACAATACCAAGCTTTTAAAGATGGTAAGATGCGTTTTTCCTTTATATTCATTACAAGATTGAAAATATGGGTTAAAATATAAATTATTAATAAATTTTCCAAAGATTCCATCCCTAGACACCAACTTTGTAGTATTTCTATGGGGGATGATATTCTTAAGTTTATTCAATATATTGGAAGTGGTGGTCGTGACAAACAACACCGAGTTTCTAAAGATGATAAAACTCTTTGGCTGTCATTTTTCCTTTATCTTCAATTTACGATTGAAGTTACATGTTAAGTATAAATTACTAATCATTTTATCCAAATATATCACCCATGGACACCGAACTTGGAGTATTACTATGCGCGATGATATGCTTAAGTTCATTCAATATATTGGAAGTGGTGGACGCGACAAATAACACCGAGCTTCTAATGATGGTAAAACACCTTGGTTGTTGTTTTTCCTTTTTCTTTAATTTATAATTGAATAAACATGTTAAATATAAATTACTAATAATTTTAACCAAATATATCACACATGGACACCGAATATATTCAATATGTTGGACGTGGTGGTCGAGCGACAAACAACACCGAGCTTCTAAAGATGATAAAACCTCTTGGCTTTTCCTTTATCTCGACACAAGAATTTATATATTTCTTCGTTAAACGATAAATCCGATTTATTTTCTATTTGATTTTTGGAAGAGAACATTTGTTTTTCAAAAATAGTGTTTTGAGTTTCCAAAAGATATTTATTTTCCTTCAATTTTTTTTCTTATCTCTATTAAAATATATATTCTTTGCTTTTGAAGTATAAGAAAAACTAAAATTAAATATTATTTTGTAAGAGGTTTTAATATGTGGTAAGCTTCAATAATTTTATCGAAAGATATCACCCCTAAACACCAAATTTTGAGTATTTCTATGGGCAATAATATGCTTAAGTTTACTCAATGTCTTGGAAGTGGTGGTCGCGACTAACAATACCAAGCTTTTAAAGATGGTAAGATGCGTTTTTCCTTTATATTCATTACAAGATTGAAAATATGGGTTAAAATATAAATTATTAATAAATTTTCCAAAGATTCCATCCCTAGACACCAACTTTGTAGTATTTCTATGGGGGATGATATTCTTAAGTTTATTCAATATATTGGAAGTGGTGGTCATGACAAACAACACCGAGTTTCTAAAGATGATAAAACTCTTTGGCTGTCATTTTTCCTTTATCTTCAATTTACGATTGAAGTTACATGTTAAGTATAAATTACTAATCATTTTATCCAAATATATCACCCATGGACACCGAACTTGGAGTATTACTATGCACGATGATATGCTTAAGTTCATTCAATATATTGGAAGTGGTGGACGCGACAAATAACACCGAGCTTCTAATGATGGTAAAACACCTTGGTTGTTGTTTTTCCTTTTTCTTTAATTTATAATTGAATAAACATGTTAAATATAAATTACTAATAATTTTAACCAAATATATCACACATGGACACCGAATATATTCAATATGTTGCGTGGTGGTCGAGCGACAAACAACACCGAGCTTCTAAAGATGATAAAACCTCTTGGCTTTTCCTTTATCTCGACACAAGAATTTATATATTTCTTCGTTAAACGATAAATCCGATTTATTTTCTATTTGATTTTTGGAAGAGAACATTTGTTTTTCAAAAATAGTGTTTTGAGTTTCCAAAAGATATTTATTTTCCTTCAATTTTTTTTCTTATCTCTATTAAAATATATATTCTTTGCTTTTCAAGTATAAGAAAAACTAAAATTAAATATTATTTTGTAAGAGGTTTTAATATGTGGTAAGCTTCAATAATTTTATCGAAAGATATCACCCCTAAACACCAAATTCCGAGTATTTCTATGGGCAATAATATGCTTAAGTTTACTCAATGTCTTGGAAGTGGTAACCACGACAAACAACACCGAGTTTCTAAAATTGGTAAGACCCTTTGACTGTCTTTTTTCGTATATCTTCAATTTACGATTTAAGATATATGTTAAATATAAATTTTTATTAATTTTATCCAAATATATGACCATAAACACCAAATTTGGAGTATTACTATGGACGATAATATGCTTAAGTTTACTCAATATGTTGGAAGTGAAGGTTGCGACTAACAATACCAAGCTTTTAAAGATGGTAAGATGCGTTTTTCCTTTATCTTCATTACAAGATTGAAAATATGTGTTAAAATATAAATTATTAATAAATTTTCCAAAGATTCCATCCCTAGACACCAAATTTGTAGTACTTCTATGGGGGATGATATGCTTAAGTTTATTCAATATATTGGAAGTGGTGGTCGTGACAAACAACACCGAGTTTCTAAAGATGATAAAACTCTTTGGCTGTCATTTTTCCTTTATCTTCAATTTACGATTGAAGTTACATGTTAAGTATAAATTACTAATAATTTTATCTAAATATATCACCCATGGACACCGAACTTGGAGTATTACTATGCGCGATGATATGCTTAAGTTCATTCAATATATTGGAAGTGGTGGACGCGACAAATAACACCGAGCTTCTAATGATGGTAAAACACCTTGGTTGTTGTTTTTCCTTTTTCTTTAATTTATAATTGAATAAACATGTTAAATATAAATTACTAATAATTTTAACCAAATATATCACACATGGACACCGAATATATTCAATATGTTGGACGTGGTGGTCGAGCGACAAACAACACCGAGCTTCTAAAGATGATAAAACCTCTTGGCTTTTCCTTTATCTGGACACAATAATTTATATATTTCTTCGTTAAACGATAAATCCGATTTATTTTCTATTTGATTTTTGGAAGAGAACATTTGTTTTTCAAAAATAGTGTTTTGAGTTTCCAAAAGATATTTATTTGCCTTCACTTTTTTTTCTTATCTCTATTAAAATATATATTCTTTGCTTTTCAAGTATAAGAAAAACTAAAATTAAATATTATTTTGTAAGAGGTTTTAATATGTGGTAAGCTTCAATAATTTTATCCAAAGATATCACCCCTAAACACTAAATTTGGAGTATTACTATGGACGATAATATGCTTAAGTTTACTCAATATGTTGGAAGTGGTGGTCGCGACTAACAATACCAAGCTTTTAAAGATGGTAAGATGCGTTTTTCCTTTATATTCATTACAAGATTGAAAATATGGGTTAAAATATAAATTATTAATAAATTTTCCAAAGATTCCATCCCTAGACACCAACTTTGTAGTATTTCTATGGGGGATGATATTCTTAAGTTTATTCAATATATTGGAAGTGGTGGTCGTGACAAACAACACCGAGTTTCTAAAGATGATAAAACTCTTTGGCTGTCATTTTTCCTTTATCTTCAATTTACGATTGAAGTTACATGTTAAGTATAAATTACTAATCATTTTATCCAAATATATCACCCATGGACACCGAACTTGGAGTATTACTATGCACGATGATATGCTTAAGTTCATTCAATATATTGGAAGTGGTGGACGCGACAAATAACACCGAGCTTCTAATGATGGTAAAACACCTTGGTTGTTATTTTTCCTTTTTCTTTAATTTATAATTGAATATACATGTTAAATATAAATTACTAATAATTTTAACCAAATATATCACACATGGACACCGAATATATTCACTATGTTGGACGTGGTGGTCGAGCGACAAACAACACCGAGCTTCTAAAGATGATAAAACCTCTTGGCTATTCCTTTATCTCGACACAAGAATTTATATATTTCTTCGTTAAACGATAAATCCGATTTATTTTCTATTTGATTTTTGGAAGAGAACATTTGTTTTTCAAAAATAGTGTTTTGAGTTTCCAAAAGATATTTATTTTCCTTCAATTTTTTTTCTTATCTCTATTAAAATATATATTCTTTGCTTTTCAAGTATAAGAAAAACTAAAATTAAATATTATTTTGTAAAAGGTTTTAATATGTGGTAAGCTTCAATAATTTTATCCAAAGATATCACCCCTAAACACTAAATTTGGAGTATTACTATGGACGATAATATGCTTAAGTTCATTCAATATATTGGAAGTGGTGGACGCGACAAATAACACCGAGCTTCTAATGATGGTAAAACACCTTGGTTGTTGTTTTTCCTTTTTCTTTAATTTCTAATTGAATAAACATGTTAAATATAAATTACTAATATTTTTAACCAAATATATCACACATGAACACCGAATATATTCAATATGTTGGACGTGGTGGTCGAGCGACAAACAACACCGAGCTTCTAAAGATGATAAAACCTCTTGGCTTTTCCTTTATCTCGACACAAGAATTTATATATTTCTTCGTTAAACGATAAATCCGATTTATTTTCTATTTGATTTTTGGAAGAGAACATTTGTTTTTCAAAAATAGTGTTTTGAGTTTCCAAAAGATATTTATTTTCCTTCAATTTTTTTTCTTATCTCTATTAAAATATATATTCTTTGCTTTTGAAGTATAAGAAAAACTAAAATTAAATATTATTTTGTAAGAGGTTTTAATATGTGGTAAGCTTCAATAATTTTATCCAAAGATATCACCCCTAAACACCAAATTTTGAGTATTTCTATGGGCAATAATATGCTTAAGTTTACTCAATGTCTTGGAAGTGGTAACCACGACAAACAACACCGAGTTTCTAAAAATGGTAAGACCCTCTGACTGTCTTTTTTCGTATATCTTCAATTTACGATTTAAGATATATGTTAAATATAAATTTTTATTAATTTTATCCAAATATATGACCATAAACACCAAATTTGGAGTATTACTATGGACGATAATATGCTTAAGTTTACTCAATATGTTGGAAGTGAAGGTTGCGACTAACAATACCAAGCTTTTAAAGATGGTAAGATGCGTTTTTCCTTTATCTTCATTACAAGATTGAAAATATGTGTTAAAATATAAATTATTAATAAATTTTCCAAAGATTCCATCTCTAGACACCAACTTTGTAGTATTTCTATGGGGGATGATATGCTTAAGTTTATTCAATATATTGGAAGTGGTGGTCGTGACAAACAACACCGAGTTTCTAAAGATGATAAAACTCTTTGGCTGTCATTTTTCCTTTATCTTCAATTTACGATTGAAGTTACATGTTAAGTATAAATTACTAATCATTTTATCCAAATATATCACCCATGGACACCGAACTTGGAGTATTACTATGCGCGATGATATGCTTAAGTTCATTCAATATATTGGAAGTGGTGGACGCGACAAATAACATCGAGCTTCTAATGATGGTAAAACACCTTGGTTGTTGTTTTTCCTTTTTCTTTATATTATAATTGAATAAACATGTTAATTATAAATTACTAATAATTTTAACCAAATATATCACACATGGACACCGAATATATTCAATATGTTGGACGTGGTGGTCGAGCGACAAACAACACCGAGCTTCTAAAGATGATAAAACCTCTTGGCTTTTCCTTTATCTCGACACAAGAATTTATATATTTCTTCGTTAAACGATAAATCCGATTTATTTTCTATTTGATTTTTGGAAGAGAACATTTGTTTTTCAAAAATAGTGTTTTGAGTTTCCAAAAGATATTTATTTTCCTTCAATTTTTTTTCTTATCTCTATTAAAATATATATTCTTTGCTTTTCAAGTAGAAGAAAAACTAAAATTAAATATTATTTTGTATGAGGTTTTAATATGTGGTAAGCTTCAATAATTTTATCCAAAGATATCACCCCTAAACACCAAATTTTGAGTATTACTATGCGCGATGATATGCTTAAGTTCATTCAATATATTGGAAGTGGTAACCACGACAAACAACACCGAGTTTCTAAAAATGGTAGGACCCTTTGACTGTCTTTTTTCGTTTATCTTCAATTTACGATTTAAGATATATGTTAAATATAATTATTATTAATTTTATCCAAATATATGACCATAAACACTAAATTTGGAGTATTACTATGGACGATAATATGCTTAAGTTTACTCAATATGTTGGAAGTGGTGGTCGCGACTAACAATACCAAGCTTTTAAAGATGGTAAGATGCGTTTTTCCTTTATCTTCATTACAAGATTGAAAATATGTGTTAAAATATAAATTATTAATAAATTTTCCAAAGATTCCATCTCTAGACACCAACTTTGTAGTATTTCTATGGTGGATGATATGCTTAAGTTTATTCAATATATTGGAAGTGGTGGTCGTGACAAACAACACCGAGTTTCTAAAGATGATAAAACTCTTTGGCTGTCATTTTTCCTTTATCTTCAATTTACGATTGAAGTTACATGTTAAGTATAAATTACTAATCATTTTATCCAAATATATCACCCATGGACACCGAACTTGGAGTATTACTATGCGCGATGATATGCTGAAGTTCATTCAATATATTGGAAGTGGTGGACGCGACAAATAACATCGAGCTTCTAATGATGGTAAAACACCTTGGTTGTTGTTTTTCCTTTTTCTTTATATTATAATTGAATAAACATGTTAATTATAAATTACTAATAATTTTAACCAAATATATCACACATGGACACCGAATATATTCAATATGTTGGACGTGGTGGTCGAGCGACAAACAACACCGAGCTTCTAAAGATGATAAAACCTCTTGGCTTTTCCTTTATCTCGACACAAGAATTTATATATTTCTTCGTTAAACGATAAATCCGATTTATTTTCTATTTGATTTTTGGAAGAGAACATTTGTTTTTCAAAAATAGTGTTTTGAGTTTCCAAAAGATATTTATTTTCCTTCAATTTTTTTTCTTATCTCTATTAAAATATATATTCTTTGCTTTTCAAGTAGAAGAAAAACTAAAATTAAATATTATTTTGTATGAGGTTTTAATATGTGGTAAGCTTCAATAATTTTATCCAAAGATATCACCCCTAAACACCAAATTTTGAGTATTACTATGCGCGATGATATGCTTAAGTTCATTCAATATATTGGAAGTGGTAACCACGACAAACAACACCGAGTTTCTAAAAATGGTAGGACCCTTTGACTGTCTTTTTTCGTTTATCTTCAATTTACGATTTAAGATATATGTTAAATATAATTATTATTAATTTTATCCAAATATATGACCATAAACACTAAATTTGGAGTATTACTATGGACGATAATATGCTTAAGTTTACTCAATATGTTGGAAGTGAAGGTTGCGACTAACAATACCAAGCTTTTAAAGATGGTAAGATGCGTTTTTCCTTTATCTTCATTACAAGATTGAAAATATGTGTTAAAATATAAATTATTAATAAATTTTCCAAAGATTCCATCTCTAGACACCAACTTTGTAGTATTTCTATGGGGGATGATATGCTTAAGTTTATTCAATATATTGGAAGTGGTGGTCGTGACAAACAACACCGAGTTTCTAAAGATGATAAAACTCTTTGGCTGTCATTTTTCCTTTATCTTCAATTTACGATTGAAGTTACATGTTAAGTATAAATTACTAATCATTTTATCCAAATATATCACCCATGGACACCGAACTTGGAGTATTACTATGCGCGATGATATGCTTAAGTTCATTCAATATATTGGAAGTGGTGGACGCGACAAATAACATCGAGCTTCTAATGATGGTAAAACACCTTGGTTGTTGTTTTTCCTTTTTCTTTATATTATAATTGAATAAACATGTTAATTATAAATTACTAATAATTTTAACCAAATATATCACACATGGACACCGAATATATTCAATATGTTGGACGTGGTGGTCGAGCGACAAACAACACCGAGCTTCTAAAGATGATAAAACCTCTTGGCTTTTCCTTTATCTCGACACAAGAATTTATATATTTCTTCGTTAAACGATAAATCCGATTTATTTTCTATTTGATTTTTGGAAGAGAACATTTGTTTTTCAAAAATAGTGTTTTGAGTTTCCAAAAGATATTTATTTTCCTTCAATTTTTTTTCTTATCTCTATTAAAATATATATTCTTTGCTTTTCAAGTAGAAGAAAAACTAAAATTAAATATTATTTTGTATGAGGTTTTAATATGTGGTAAGCTTCAATAATTTTATCCAAAGATATCACCCCTAAACACCAAATTTTGAGTATTACTATGCGCGATGATATGCTTAAGTTCATTCAATATATTGGAAGTGGTAACCACGACAAACAACACCGAGTTTCTAAAAATGGTAGGACCCTTTGACTGTCTTTTTTCGTTTATCTTCAATTTACGATTTAAGATATATGTTAAATATAATTATTATTAATTTTATCCAAATATATGACCATAAACACTAAATTTGGAGTATTACTATGGACGATAATATGCTTAAGTTTACTCAATATGTTGGAAGTGGTGGTCGCGACTAACAATACCAAGCTTTTAAAGATGGTAAGATGCGTTTTTCCTTTATCTTCATTACAAGATTGAAAATATGTGTTAAAATATAAATTATTAATAAATTTTCCAAAGATTCCATCTCTAGACACCAACTTTGTAGTATTTCTATGGTGGATGATATGCTTAAGTTTATTCAATATATTGGAAGTGGTGGTCGTGACAAACAACACCGAGTTTCTAAAGATGATAAAACTCTTTGGCTGTCATTTTTCCTTTATCTTCAATTTACGATTGAAGTTACATGTTAAGTATAAATTACTAATCATTTTATCCAAATATATCACCCATGGACACCGAACTTGGAGTATTACTATGCGCGATGATATGCTGAAGTTCATTCAATATATTGGAAGTGGTGGACGCGACAAATAACATCGAGCTTCTAATGATGGTAAAACACCTTGGTTGTTGTTTTTCCTTTTTCTTTATATTATAATTGAATAAACATGTTAATTATAAATTACTAATAATTTTAACCAAATATATCACACATGGACACCATTCAATATGTTGGACGTGGTGGTCGAGCGACAAACAACACCGAGCTTCTAAAGATGATAAAACCTCTTGGCTTTTCCTTTATCTCGACACAAGAATTTATATATTTCTTCGTTAAACGATAAATCCGATTTATTTTCTATTTGATTTTTGGAAGAGAACATTTGTTTTTCAAAAATAGTGTTTTGAGTTTCCAAAAGATATTTATTTGCCTTCACTTTTTTTCTTATCTCTATTAAAATATATATTCTTTGCTTTTCAAGTATAAGAAAAACTAAAATTAAATATTATTTTGTAAGAGGTTTTAATATGTGGTAAGCTTCAATAATTTTATCCAAAGATATCACCCCTAAACACCAAATTTTGAGTATTTCTATGGGCAATAATATGCTTAAGTTTACTCAATGTCTTGGAAGTGGTAACCACGACAAACAACACCGAGTTTCTAAAAATGGTAAGACCCTTTGACTGTCTTTTTTCGTTTATCTTCAATTTATCATTTAAGATATATGTTAAATATAAATTATTATTAAATTTATCCAAATATATGACCATAAACACTAAATTTAGAAGATTACTATGGTCGATAATATGCATAAGTTTACTCAATATGTTGGAAGTGGTGGTCGCGACTAACAATACCAAGCTTTTAAAGATGGTAAGATGCGTTTTTCCTTTATCTTCATTACAAGATTGAAAATATGTGTTAAAATATAAATTATTAATAAATTTTCCAAAGATTCCATCCCTAGACACCAAATTTGTAGTATTTCTATGGGGGATGATATGCATAAGTTTATTCAATATGTTGGAAGTGGTGGTCGTGACAAACAACACCGAGTTTCTAAAGATGATAAAACTCTTTGGCTGTCATTTTTCCTTTATATTCAATTTACGATTGAAGTTACAAGTTAAGTAAAAATTACTAATAATTTTATCCAAATATATCACCCATGGACACCAGACTTGGAGTATTACTATGCACGATGATATGCTTAAGTTCATTCAATATATTGGAAGTGGTGGACGCGACAAATAACACCGAGCTTCTAATGATGGTAAAACACCTTGGTTGTTGTTTTTCCTTTTTCTTTAATTTATAATTGAATATACATGTTAAATATAAATTACTAATAATTTTAACCAAATATATCACACATGGACACCGAATATATTCAATATGTTGGACGTGGTGGTCGAGCGACAAACAACACCGAGCTTCTAAAGATGATAAAACCTCTTGGCTTTTCCTTTATCTCGACACAAGAATTTATATATTTTTTCGTTAAACGATAAATCTGATTTATTTTCTGTTTGATTTTTGGAAGAGAACATTTGTTTTTCAAAAATAGTGTTTTGAGTTTCCAAAAGATATTTATTTGCCTTCACTTTTTTTTCTTATCTCTATTAAAATATATATTCTTTGCTTTTCAAGTATAAGAAAAACTAAAATTAAAAATTATTTTGTAAGAGGTTTTAATATGTGGTAAGCTTCAATAATTTTATCCAAAGATATCACCCCTAAACACCAAATTTTGAGTATTTCTATGGGCAATAATATGCTTAAGTTTACTCAATGTCTTGGAAGTGGTAACCACGACAAACAACACCGAGTTTCTAAAAATGGTAAGACCCTTTGACTGTCTTTTTTCGTTTATCTTCAATTTACGATTTAAGATATATGTTAAATATAAATTATTATTAATTTTATCCAAATATATGACCATAAACACTAAATTTGGAGTATTACTATGGACGATAATATGCTTAAGTTTACTCAATATGTTGGAAGTGGTGGTCGCGACTAATAATACCAAGCTTTTAAAGATGGTAAGATGCGTTTTTCCTTTATCTTCATTACAAGATTGAAAATATGTGTTAAAATATAAATTATTAATAAATTTTCCAAAGATTCCATCCCTAGACACCAACTTTGTAGTATTTCTATGGGGGATGATATGCATAAGTTTATTCAATATGTTGGAAGTGGTGGTCGTGACAAACAACACCGAGTTTCTAAAGATGATAAAACTCTTTGGCTGTCATTTTTCCTTTATCTTCAATCTACGATTGAAGTTACATGTTAAGTATAAATTACTAATAATTTTATCCAAATATATCACCCATGGACACCAGACTTGGAGTATTACTATGCACGATGATATGCTTAAGTTCATTCAATATATTGGAAATGGTGGACGCGACAAATAACACCGAGCTTCTAATGATGGTAAAACACCTTGGTTGTTGTTTTTCCTTTTTCTTTAATTTATAATTGAATATACATGTTAAATATAAATTACTAATAATTTTAACCAAATATATCACACATGGACACCGAATATATTCAATATGTTGGACGTGGTGGTCGAGCGACAAACAACACCGAGCTTCTAAAGATGATAAAACCTCTTGGCTTTTCCTTTATCTCGACACAAGAATTTATATATTTCTTCGTTAAACGATAAATCCGATTTATTTTCTATTTGATTTTTGGAAGAGAACATTTGTTTTTCAAAAATAGTGTTTTTAGTTTCCAAAAGATATTTATTTGCCTTCACTTTTTTTTCTTATCTCTATTAAAATATATATTCTTTGCTTTTCAAGTATAAGAAAAACTAAAATTCAATATTATTTTGTAAGAGGTTTTAATATGTGGTAAGCTTCAATAATTTTATCCAAAGATATCACCCCTAAACACCAAATTTTGAGTATTTCTATGGGCAATAATATGCTTAAGTTTACTCAATGTCTTGGAAGTGGTAACCACGACAAACAACACCGAGTTTCTAAAAATGGTTAGACCCTTTGACTGTCTTTTTTCGTTTATCTTCAATTTACGATTTAAGATATATGTTAAATATAAATTATTATTAATTTTATCCAAATATATGACCATAAACACTAAATTTGGAGTATTACTATGGACGATAATATGCTTAAGTTTACTCAATATGTTGGAAGTGGTGGTCGCGACTAACAATACCAAGCTTTTAAAGATGGTAAGATGCGTTTTTCCTTTATCTTCATTACAAGATTGAAAATATGTGTTAAAATATAAATTATTAATAAATTTTCCAAAGATTCCATCCCTAGACACCAACTTTGTAGTATTTCTATGGGGGATGATATGCTTAAGTTTATTCATTATGTTGGAAGTGTTGGTCGTGACAAACAACACCGAGTTTCTAAAGATGATAAAACTCTTTGGCTGTCCTTTTTCCTTTATCTTCAATATACGATTGAAGTTACATGTTAAGTATAAATTACTAATAATTTTATCCAAATATATCACCCATGGACACCGAACTTGGAGTATTACTATGCGCGATGATATGCTTAAGTTCATTCAATATATTGGAAGTGGTGGACGCGACAAATAACACCGAGCTTCTAATGATGGTAAAACACCTTGGTTGTTGTTTTTCCTTTTTCTTTAATTTATAATTGAATAAACATGTTAAATATAAATTACTAATAATTTTAACCAAATATATCACACATGGACACCGAATATATTCAATATGTTGGACGTGGTGGTCGAGCGACAAACAACACCGAGCTTCTAAAGATGATAAAACCTCTTGGCTTTTCCTTTATCTCGACACAAGAATTTATATATTTCTTCGTTAAACGATAAATCCGATTTATTTTCTATTTGATTTTTGGAAGAGAACATTTGTTTTTCAAAAATAGTGTTTTGAGTTTCCAAAAGATATTTATTTTCCTTCAATTTTTTTTCTTATCTCTATTAAAATATATATTCTTTGCTTTTCAAGTATAAGAAAAACTAAAATTAAATATTATTTTGTAAGAGGTTTTAATATGTGGTAAGCTTCAATAATTTTATCCAAAGATATCACCCCTAAACACCAAATTTTGAGTATTTCTATGGGCAATAATATGCTTAAGTTTACTCAATGTCTTGGAAGTGGTAACCACGACAAACAACACCGAGTTTCTAAAAATGGTAAGACCCTTTGACTGTCTTTTTTCGTATATCTTCAATTTACGATTTAAGATATATGTTAAATATAATTTATTATTAATTTTATCCAAATATATGACCATAAACACTAAATTTGGAGTATTACTATGGACGATAATATGCTTAAGTTTACTCAATATGTTGGAAGTGGTGGTCGCGACTAACAATACCAAGCTTTTAAAGATGGTAAGATGCGTTTTTCCTTTATCTTCATTACAAGATTGAAAATATGTGTTAAAATATAAATTATTAATAAATTTTCCAAAGATTCCATCCCTAGACACCAACTTTGTAGTATTTCTATGGGGGATGATATGCTTAAGTTTATTCATTATGTTGGAAGTGGTGGTCGTGACAAACAACACCGAGTTTCTAAAGATGATAAAACTCTTTGGCTGTCCTTTTTCCTTTATCTTCAATTTACGATTGAAGTTACATGTTAAGTATAAATTACTAATCATTTTATCCAAATATATCACCCATGGACACCGAACTTGGAGTATTACTATGCGCGATGATATGCTTAAGTTCATTCAATATATTGGAAGTGGTGGACGCGACAAATAACACCGAGCTTCTAATGATGGTAAAACACCTTGGTTGTTGTTTTTCCTTTTTCTTTAATTTATAATTGAATATACATGTTAAATATAAATTACTAATAATTTTAACCAAATATATCACACATGGACACCGAATATATTCAATATGTTGGACGTGGTGGTCGAGCGACAAACAACACCGAGCATCTAAAGATGATAAAACCTCTTGGCTTTTCCTTTATCTCGACACAAGAATTTATATATTTCTTCGTTAAACGATAAATCCGATTTATTTTCTATTTGATTTTTGGAAGAGAACATTTGTTTTTCAAAAATAGTGTTTTTAGTTTCCAAAAGATATTTATTTGCCTTCACTTTTTTTTCTTATCTCTATTAAAATATATATATTCTTTGCTTTTCAAGTATAAGAAAAACTAAAATTAAATATTATTTTGTAAGAGGTTTTAATATGTGGTAAGCTTCAATAATTTTATCCAAAGATATCACCCCTAAACACCAAATTTTGAGTATTTCTATGGGCAATAATATGCTTAAGTTTACTCAATGTCTTGGAAGTGGTAACCACGACAAACAACACCGAGTTTCTAAAAATGGTAAGACCCTTTGACTGTCTTTTTTCGTTTATCTTCAATTTACGATTTAAGATATATGTGAAATATAAATTATTATTAATTTTATCCAAATATATGACCATAAACACTAAATTTGGAGTATTACTATGGACGATAATATGCTTAAGTTTACTCAATATGTTGGAAGTGGTGGTCGCGACTAACAATACCAAGCTTTTAAAGATGGTAAGATGCGTTTTTCCTTTATCTTCATTACAAGATTGAAAATATGTGTTAAAATATAAATTATTAATAAATTTTCCAAAGATTCCATCCATAGACACCAACTTTGTAGTATTTCTATGGGGGATGATATGCTTAAGTTTATTCATTATGTTGGAAGTGTTGGTCGTGACAAACAACACCGAGTTTCTAAAGATGATAAAACTCTTTGGCTGTCCTTTTTCCTTTATCTTCAATTTACGATTGAAGTTACATGTTAAGTATAAATTACTAATCATTTTATCCAAATATATCACCCATGGACACCGAACTTGGAGTATTACTATGCGCGATGATATGCTTAAGTTCATTCAATATATTGGAAGTGGTGGACGCGACAAATAACACCGAGCTTCTAATGATGGTAAAACACCTTGGTTGTTGTTTTTCTTTTTTCTTTAATTTATAATTGAATATACATGTTAAATATAAATTACTAATAATTTTAACCAAATATATCACACATGGACACCGAATATATTCAATATGTTGGACGTGGTGGTCGAGCGACAAACAACACCGAGCATCTAAAGATGATAAAACCTCTTGGCTTTTCCTTTATCTCGACACAAGAATTTATATATTTCTTCGTTAAAAGATAAATCCGATTTATTTTCTATTTGATTTTTGGAAGAGAACATTTGTTTTTCAAAAATAGTGTTTTTAGTTTCCAAAAGATATTTATTTGCCTTCACTTTTTTTTCTTATCTCTATTAAAATATATATATTCTTTGCTTTTCAAGTATAAGAAAAACTAAAATTAAATATTATTTTGTAAGAGGTTTTAATATGTGGTAAGCTTCAATAATTTTATCCAAAGATATCACCCCTAAACACCAAATTTTGAGTATTTCTATGGGCAATAATATGCTTAAGTTTACTCAATTTCTTGGAAGTGGTAACCACGACAAACAACACCGAGTTTCTAAAAATGGTAAGACCCTTTGACTGTCTTTTTTCGTTTATCTTCAATTTACGATTTAAGATATATGTGAAATATAAATTATTATTAATTTTATCCAAATATATGACCATAAACACTAAATTTGGAGTATTACTATGGACGATAATATGCTTAAGTTTACTCAATATGTTGGAAGTGGTGGTCGCGACTAACAATACCAAGCTTTTAAAGATGGTAAGATGCGTTTTTCCTTTATCTTCATTACAAGATTGAAAATATGTGTTAAAATATAAATTATTAATAAATTTTCCAAAGATTCCATCCATAGACACCAACTTTGTAGTATTTCTATGGGGGATGATATGCTTAAGTTTATTCATTATGTTGGAAGTGTTGGTCGTGACAAACAACACCGAGTTTCTAAAGATGATAAAACTCTTTGGCTGTCCTTTTTCCTTTATCTTCAATATACGATTGAAGTTACATGTTAAGTATAAATTACTAATAATTTTATCCTAATATATCACCCATGGACACCGAACTTGGAGTATTACTATGCGCGATGATATGCTTAAGTTCATTCAATATATTGGAAGTGGTGGACGCGACAAATAACACCGAGCTTCTAATGATGGTAAAACACCTTGGTTGTTGTTTTTCCTTTTTCTTTAATTTATAATTGAATAAACATGTTAAATATAAATTACTAATAATTTTAACCAAATATATCACACATGGACACCGAATATATTCAATATGTTGGACGTGGTGGTCGAGCGACAAACAACACCGAGCTTCTAAAGATGATAAAACCTCTTGGCTTTTCCTTTATCTCGACACAAGAATTTATATATTTCTTCGTTAAACGATAAATCCGATTTATTTTCTATTTGATTTTTGGAAGAGAACATTTGTTTTTCAAAAATAGTGTTTTTAGTTTCCAAAAGATATTTATTTGCCTTCACTTTTTTTTCTTATCTCTATTAAAATATATATTCTTTGCTTTTCAAGTATAAGAAAAACTAAAATTAAATATTATTTTGTAAGAGGTTTTAATATGTGGTAAGCTTCAATAATTTTATCCAAAGATATCACCCCTAAACACCAAATTTTGAGTATTTCTATGGGCAATAATATGCTTAAGTTTACTCAATGTCTTGGAAGTGGTAACCACGACAAACAACACCGAGTTTCTAAAAATGGTAAGACCCTTTGACTGTCTTTTTTTCGTTTATCTTCAATTTACGATTTAAGATATATGTTAAATATAAATTATTATTAATTTTATCCAAATATATGACCATAAACACTAAATTTGGAGTATTACTATGGACGATAATATGCTTAAGTTTACTCAATATGTTGGAAGTGGTGGTCGCGACTAACAATACCAAGCTTTTAAAGATGGTAAGATGCGTTTTTCCTTTATCTTCATTACAAGATTGAAAATATGTGTTAAAATATAAATTATTAATAAATTTTCCAAAGATTCCATCCCTAGACACCAACTTTGTAGTATTTCTATGGGGGATGATATGCTTAAGTTTATTCATTATGTTGGAAGTGTTGGTCGTGACAAACAACACCGAGTTTCTAAAGATGATAAAACTCTTTGGCTGTCCTTTTTCCTTTATCTTCAATATACGATTGAAGTTACATGTTAAGTATAAATTACTAATAATTTTATCCAAATATATCACCCATGGACACCGAACTTGGAGTATTACTATGCGCGATGATATGCTTAAGTTCATTCAATATATTGGAAGTGGTGGACGCGACAAATAACACCGAGCTTCTAATGATGGTAAAACACCTTGGTTGTTGTTTTTCCTTTTTCTTTAATTTATAATTGAATAAACATGTTAAATATAAATTACTAATAATTTTAACCAAATATATCACACATGGACACCGAATATATTCAATATGTTGGACGTGGTGGTCGAGCGACAAACAACACCGAGCTTCTAAAGATGATAAAACCTCTTGGCTTTTCCTTTATCTCGACACAAGAATTTATATATTTCTTCGTTAAACGATAAATCCGATTTATTTTCTATTTGATTTTTGGAAGAGAACATTTGTTTTTCAAAAATAGTGTTTTGAGTTTCCAAAAGATATTTATTTTCCTTCAATTTTTTTTCTTATCTCTATTAAAATATATATTCTTTGCTTTTGAAGTATAAGAAAAACTAAAATTAAATATTATTTTGTAAGAGGTTTTAATATGTGGTAAGCTTCAATAATTTTATCGGAAGATATCACCCCTAAACACCAATTTTGAGTATTTCTATGGGCAATAATATGCTTAAGTTTACTCAATGTCTTGGAAGTGGTAACCACGACAAACAACACCGAGTTTCTAAAAATGGTAAGACCCTTTGACTGTCTTTTTTCGTTTATCTTCAATTTACGATTTAAGATATATGTTAAATATAAATTATTATTAATTTTATCCAAATATATGACCATAAACACTAAATTTGGAGTATTACTATGGACGATAATATGCTTAAGTTTACTCAATATGTTGGAAGTGGTGGTCGCGACTAACAATACCAAGCTTTTAAAGATGGTAAGATGCGTTTTTCCTTTATCTTCATTACAAGATTGAAAATATGTGTTAAAATATAAATTATTAATAAATTTTCCAAAGATTCCATCCCTAGACACCAACTTTGTAGTATTTCTATGGGGGATGATATGCTTAAGTTTATTCATTAATGTTGGAAGTGTTGGTCGTGACAAACAACACCGAGTTTCTAAAGATGATAAAACTCTTTGGCTGTCCTTTTTCCTTTATCTTCAATATACGATTGAAGTTACATGTTAAGTATAAATTACTAATAATTTTATCCAAATATATCACCCATGGACACCGAACTTGGAGTATTACTATGCGCGATGATATGCTTAAGTTCATTCAATATATTGGAAGTGGTGGACGCGACAAATAACACCGAGCTTCTAATGATGGTAAAACACCTTGGTTGTTGTTTTTCCTTTTTCTTTAATTTATAATTGAATAAACATGTTAAATATAAATTACTAATAATTTTAACCAAATATATCACACATGGACACCGAATATATTCAATATGTTGGACGTGGTGGTCGAGCGACAAACAACACCGAGCTTCTAAAGATGATAAAACCTCTTGGCTTTTCCTTTATCTCGACACAAGAATTTATATATTTCTTCGTTAAACGATAAATCCGATTTATTTTCTATTTGATTTTTGGAAGAGAACATTTGTTTTTCAAAAATAGTGTTTTGAGTTTCCAAAAGATATTTATTTTCCTTCAATTTTTTTTCTTATCTCTATTAAAATATATATTCTTTGCTTTTGAAGTATAAGAAAAACTAAAATTAAATATTATTTTGTAAGAGGTTTTAATATGTGGTAAGCTTCAATAATTTTATCGGAAGATATCACCCCTAAACACCAATTTTGAGTATTTCTATGGGCAATAATATGCTTAAGTTTACTCAATGTCTTGGAAGTGGTAACCACGACAAACAACACCGAGTTTCTAAAAATGGTAAGACCCTTTGACTGTCTTTTTTCGTTTATCTTCAATTTACGATTTAAGATATATGTTAAATATAAATTATTATTAATTTTATCCAAATATATGACCATAAACACTAAATTTGGAGTATTACTATGGACGATAATATGCTTAAGTTTACTCAATATGTTGGAAGTGGTGGTCGCGACTAACAATACCAAGCTTTTAAAGATGGTAAGATGCGTTTTTCCTTTATCTTCATTACAAGATTGAAAATATGTGTTAAAATATAAATTATTAATAAATTTTCCAAAGATTCCATCCCTAGACACCAACTTTGTAGTATTTCTATGGGGGATGATATGCTTAAGTTTATTCATTATGTTGGAAGTGTTGGTCGTGACAAACAACACCGAGTTTCTAAAGATGATAAAACTCTTTGGCTGTCCTTTTTCCTTTATCTTCAATATACGATTGAAGTTACATGTTAAGTATAAATTACTAATAATTTTATCCAAATATATCACCCATGGACACCGAACTTGGAGTATTACTATGCGCGATGATATGCTTAAGTTCATTCAATATATTGGAAGTGGTGGACGCGACAAATAACACCGAGCTTCTAATGATGGTAAAACACCTTGGTTGTTGTTTTTCCTTTTTCTTTAATTTATAATTGAATAAACATGTTAAATATAAATTACTAATAATTTTAACCAAATATATCACACATGGACACCGAATATATTCAATATGTTGGACGTGGTGGTCGAGCGACAAACAACACCGAGCTTCTAAAGATGATAAAACCTCTTGGCTTTTCCTTTATCTCGACACAAGAATTTATATATTTCTTCGTTAAACGATAAATCCGATTTATTTTCTATTTGATTTTTGGAAGAGAACATTTGTTTTTCAAAAATAGTGTTTTGAGTTTCCAAAAGATATTTATTTTCCTTCAATTTTTTTTCTTATCTCTATTAAAATATATATTCTTTGCTTTTGAAGTATAAGAAAAACTAAAATTAAATATTATTTTGTAAGAGGTTTTAATATGTGGTAAGCTTCAATAATTTTATCGGAAGATATCACCCCTAAACACCAATTTTGAGTATTTCTATGGGCAATAATATGCTTAAGTTTACTCAATGTCTTGGAAGTGGTAACCACGACAAACAACACCGAGTTTCTAAAAATGGTAAGACCCTTTGACTGTCTTTTTTCGTATATCTTCAATTTACGATTTAAGATATATGTTAAATATAAATTTTTATTAATTTTATCCAAATATATGACCATAAACACCAAATTTGGAGTATTACGATGGACGATAATATGCTTAAGTTTACTCAATATTTTGGAAGTGGTGGTCGCGACTAACAATACCAAGCTTTTAAAGATGATAAGATGCGTTTTTCCTTTATCTTCATTACAAGATTGAAAATATGTGTTAAAATATAAATTATTAATAAATTTTCCAAAGATTCCATCCCTAGACACCAACTTTGTAGTATTTCTATGGGGGATGATATGCTTAAGTTTATTCATTATGTTGGAAGTGTTGGTCGTGACAAACAATCTCTCTC
>JAKUCM010006766.1:0-18289 GCA_023374145.1 Lepidium sativum | reverse complement strand
TGTACCTATTACTGGGGAAATGTACACGACTTCACAACCGAACATCAACACTAAGTAAATAAGTATGAAGGGGAGGATTGAGTTCTTGAATCTGTTCAAATAGGTCATTAAAATCTTGTAACCTTTACGCAGTTGGTGCTCTTGTAAATAGCTTGAAAGACTCACCCCTAAACTTCAACAAGATATTCTTGCGCAAATGTTAAGTGCATATACCCATACCAGCAAGTGGGTATACTTTATTTATCTCATTGCCTATTGACCTATGCCTATATGAAATTATTGCTAGTTCTTTATCATTCGGGATAACATAGTTAAGTTGTCTAAAAAACCATTCCCAAGATTCATCATTCTCGGTGTCAATTACCCCGAACGCAATTGAAAATATATTAAAATTTCCATCTTGTATTGTAGCAGTAAGTAGAGTACATTTTTTTTACCTTGCAAAAATGTACCATCAACGATCACAACCTTCCGCACAAATGGAGATCCTTGGATGCTTGCATCAAACACAATAAAGAGAAACTTGAATTTTTTTTCTTGATCAATACCAAGCTTTATAAGTGTTTTGGGATTCACTCTTCTTATCATGAATAAATACGTGGGAAATTTTTCATAATTGTTCTCTGAAAACCCTCTATACAGTTGTTGGGCTTCCTTTATAACATGGTGTGTCTTCCAATATTTCATCTACACCATGAATAAAGCATTAAACGTACATCATATCATTAAAAATACATCCCAGACAACAAACCTACATCAAAAACAACAAACCTACATCAAAGACAACAAACCTACATGAAAGACAACAAACCTACAACAAAGATAATAGACATATACACCAGACAACAAACCTACATCAAAGACCACAACATCAAAGACAACAAACCTACATCGAATACTGTAAACATACATTGAAGACAACAAACCTACATCAAAGACATCATACCTACATCAAAGACAATAAACCTACATCAAAGACAACAAACCTACAAAATACTATCACACCTACATTCGACCATTAACCTTAACTCCATAGCGTTTATTTAGACACTCGGAGACATGAATGGGCAGAACAGACGGACCTACACCACCAACAAAATCAACATAAAGGCAAGCTAAAATATATCGACTAGCTTTTCTTGAATTACATGACTGCTCTGTCACGGAACCAGTGTGATGTCCCACATAATTTTTAATGTATAAGCACGAGCTAATGTCAATTTATGCTCCTATAAGATATCATTGGCATCCAGACACCCAACACTTCACGCGCAACAAGAATCACGTTGATGCTATAACGTCAAAATCAAAAACGACAAATTACAACAAGAATCTTCTACCTTTTCTCCAACTCCTCCTTAGTTGGATAACATTACCCAATGGCTAAGTCTACATCATTCAATCCTTAACCCAAAAACTCATCACTAGAAAAGAACTCCCTTTGCTTAGAGGACCTGCTAAGGTTCTCTCCACTACGAGTGTACTCTTAATCTCCAGAGCTGGCACCATCAGGATCATCACAATAGCAAAAATTGCTTATTACATCTTCATCCCTTTCATCCTCTTCATCCGATTGTAGGTTTTCTGAAAACTTACAAGACTGATCTGAAAACCTACTACACTGCTTAGCTACAGACTCATGAAGACTTTCATCACTAACTACCTCTTCTTCTAAAACTACATTCAATCTTTCATAAAACTCAACACAAAGATGCATTATATACCTCCTTGACTTTTCCACAAAGATTCGCATTAATTCAGTATCAAATAAGTAAACATGTGGTGTATCTTCAGGAAGCAGTCTCATTTCCATAGTTGGTCCCTATAACTTAGAGCGACATCATATAACCGTTCACCCTCTAAAATTGCTTGCATACCTCTGAAACTAACTCAGCCAAATTTTTTCCTGCTTGCATACCGCCTCGGTCTTCCGCGTCTCGGTCTTGACAAAAGGTGGATAAGGGTCACATGTTCCCTTTATCCCCAATGGCTCTTTCTCTAACAGTCAAATGTCCCTAGTTAGAGTCTCCTTAGGATCTAACTCCCAATCGCAACCTTTTCCTTCATCCAAACAACCCAAGTTGCATTTTGGTAAACTGTTGACTTTTGTCGTTGACCATTGACTCGGTCGTCGGTCATCCGCGGATCGTCATTCATTGTTTCGCAGGATGAGGTGCCTCGATCATCATTCTTCCCGCGGTACGTACTGACATATACCGCATAACATCAAATCCTCAATCATCAGACTTCCCGTGGTACGTACTGATGTGTAACGCGGGCCATGAAACCTCGATCATCAGACTTCCCGCAGTACATACTGATGTGTACCGCGGGTTACAAAACCTCGATCCGATACTCTAACCGCGGTACATACTGACTCGTATCGTGGTACACGTTTCCTCGACCCGATAACACCTTTCGTTCCACATTCTGTTCCGATCACGATTCTGACCCGATTGGCAAATACTTCCGATCCAATCATACACATGACCCGATAACTTGATTCTTTGACATTATAACTGATTTGGTGACCTTGATAGGTCTTGATCAATACTCCTCCTCAAGTTTAACCGTCTACATAGTAGATGTTAAACTTGGAAGACCCATGGTCATACCTCATTAAAAACCTTAGAGAGAAAACTACTTTGGGACAAAACTCTCTTAAGGGAAAAAGAGTATCCGAGCCGTGAGAAATGGGACATTTGATCAAGGGCGCGTGAGGTCCACGAGTCCAAGTTTAGAGTATATGTGATCATATACCTTGTGACTCGCAGCCTTAGTGAAGATATTCGCCAATTGATCCTCACTTTTGGTAAAGCATGGTAGAATGACTCCTTCTAAGATCTTTTCCCAAAGTTTGTGGCAATCAATCTCAATATACTTCGTCCTCTCGTGAAACATAGAATTCGATGCTATGTGTATTGCGGCTTGATTGTCACAATGCATAGTGATGGGATTTGTTTGCTCAATTTCAAGATCCTTTAGGAGAGCCTTCAACCATGTCGACTCATTTGTAAGATTCTTCATTGCTCTATACTCCGCCTCGACACTTGAGCAAGATACAACATTTTGCTTCTTTGTTTTCCATGTCACCATATTTCCTTCGATAAAGGTGACACAGCCGGTGGTTGATTTCCTATCATTTTGATCTCCGACCCAATCCCCATCACAATATCCTACAATCTCGGTGTTGTCATTCTTTCTCATTAAAATGCCTTGACCCGGGCTTCCTTTTAGATAACACAAGATGCGATCCACCATGCTCCAATGGTAATTCGTAGGATTTTGCATATGTTTTCACTTGGTTGACGGCAAAGCACAAATCCGGTCTTGTTATAGTCAAATGGATCAATTTCCCTACAAGACGTCTATATTGAGTTGCATCTTCAAGCGATTCTTCATTTTTCTCCCTTTTCTCGAGACCTTGTAGCCGTCTTCTAGGGGTATTTTTGAAGGCTTACAACCTAATTTCACTGTTTCACACAAAAGATCAAGTGTGTACTTTCTTTGGGACATGAAGAAGCCTTCCGGTAGATGGCACACTTCAATTCCTAGAAAGTACTTTAGTTCTCCATGATCCTTAATATCAAAAACGGATTTAAGATAAGATTTAGTAGAGGAGATATTATCTTTGTCATTGCCGAAAATGATCAAATCATCTACATATATGAGGACTAACACAATTCAATTGTTACCGTGGAAGTGGAAGAGTGTATGATCGGCCTCTGATCTCTTGAATCCTCGGTCCAAGAGGGTTGTGCTTAACTTGTGGTACCACGCCCTTGGTGATTGCTTAAGGCCATAAATTGCCTTGCAGAGTCTCAACACTTTCCCGGGAGCTACCTTGTGTTCAAGTCCTGGTGGTGGATGCATATATACATCCTCCTCTAATTCCCCTTGGAGAAAGGCGTTCTTAACATCCATTTGCCAAAGCTCCCATGATAGATTGGTGGCAAGTGAGAGTACTACTCTTACTGTATGTAATTTTGCTACCGGAGCAAAAGTCTCCACATAGTCTTCCCCATATGATTGGGTAAATCCCCTTGCAATTAGACGAGCTTTGTGCATTTCTATTTCCCCGGTGCTTTTGAATGTAATTGTGAATATCCATCTAGAGCTTACAGCCTTATTTTCTGGAGGTAGAGTGGCTTCTTCCCACATTTGATTTTTGTCCATAGCATTAGCCTCGGCATTGACAGCTTCACACCATTCTTTGGTGTTCTTTGCTTCTTCATAGGTTTTTGGTATATGATGCATCTCTATGTTTCCAAGGGAAGCCTTATGATCGAGAGGCAAGAGGGAAAGAGAACATACTTCTTGGATCGGATGAGCCACCGCTTGTTGTAATAAACCCTTGTATTTATCAAATTCGCTGGATCTTTTTCTTATCCTTTGCTTCTCCTTAAGGGCATTTGATGGGTACTTTGAACACTTGATCCATCATTCTCATGATGTTCTCTACTGCTCAAGTCTTCTTCCCTCTCCTCATTGTATTCAGATCCAACATCCTCCGTTGGGTCCATTTCTCCTTCGGAAGGAACACTTCCTATTTCTTGTGATGATGTTGGTGGGGTTTCTTGGGAAGAGACTGAATCATTTGGTGCATCTTCATTCCCATTTCCACTATGGTTTGACTCCACCACATTTTCCTGGATAGGATTTCCTAAATGGCTAAGAAGATGTCGGAGACTAGCTGCCCTATCCGAGGTGGAATTTGAGAGATCCTTCAAGCTATCCCATTCTATTTTATCAAAGTAGTTTTGCTCCTCTAGGAATTTCACATATCTTGATACATACGTCCTATTGTTTTCCGGATCAAAGCACTTGTACCCCTTTTATGTTGTAGAGTATCCGAGGAACATGCACTTGATGCTCTTTGCATCTAATTTGCTTATTTGTTCTCCTGGAATCAATACAAAACAAACACATCTAAATACTCTAAGGTGTTCAATGAAAGGTTTGTTACCATTTAGTACCTCGTATGGTGAGGCATCCTTCAAGACTCTTGTTGGGATCCGATTTATGAGATACCAAGCCGCCATGACCGCATCTCCCCAATACCTCTTATGTACCTTCATATAGAACATCATAGATCGTGCCACTTCGATTAGATGTATATTCTTTCTTTCGGCTACTCCATTTTGTGGGGGGGGGGGGGGGGGGGGGGGGGGGGGGTGGGGGGGGAGGGGTGTAAGGACAACTCGTTTGGTGGATTATGCCATGTTTGCTTAGGTGTTCTCGGAATTTTGTGCTTGTATACTCTCCACCATTGTCTGGTCTTAGTACCTTTATGTTAGCATTTAATTGATTAGTTACATAATTTTGGAAGTTTAAGAATGCATCAAATACACGATCTTTAGATGGGATTAGTGTAAGCCAAGTATATTTGGATTTTTCATCAATAAATATCACAAAATACTTGAGGTTATCCCTAGATTTGCAAGGAGATATCCAAACATCTGAATGAACTAAATCAAAACATTTTTCATAAATTCGGAAATATAGATTTGCAATGTTTTCCCATAATACAAGCCTCACAACTTAAGTTATCAAATGAAATATTAGGCAACATTAATCCTAATGCACGAGCATGTGGATGTCCTAATCTAGCATGCCAAACAGCATTTAAACACTTAACAACATTAGAGCTAAATAAAGATAAGATAGCTGCATTTGAGATAAACATCAAGCACATAGAGGTCGCCTTGTATCTCTCCCTTTCCAATGAGCTTGCCACTTTTAATATCCTGAAACCAAACTTCATTAGGCCCAAAAATAGCATGACAATATAAATCAGAGGTGATACGTTTAACGGATAACAAATTTGAATTGAACTTTGGCATATAGAAGGCTTTGGTATTTTTCTCAAATATTTTCAGATTTCCTAAGCCTTGAATTGCTACTTTCTCACCATTTGCCACTACTACATTACCTAGAGTAGGATTTATATCTTCAAGAAGATTCAGGTTGCTAATCATATGATGAGAAGCACCCGAATCCACTACTAAGCTCCTACTTGGTTTATGAGTAAAGAAAGTGGTACCGGAATTGGTGAGTGAAGCAATGAGGTGTAGAATGAGCGGTCGTGAAAGAAATAAGAGCAAAGCTCTGATACCATGTTAGATTTTACATTGAAATAGAAGAGATTTGAAGAGAATTCGTAGGATGAGAAGTATACATTTTCATTGCATAAAGTGTGTTACAAGAAGGTGCTTTATCTCTCTTTAAATAGAGGATACAAGGCAAGGAAGATATTTCCAAATCCATCGCCGAGGTACAATCTTCGAGGTGGAAAGAAGAAGACAAGGTGGATCCCAACGCGCTCCGTGCCCCGAGATGAAAGTGACCCGTCCGCAGCCTCGGTCTTCCTCGTCTCAGTCTTGACAAAAAGGTGGATAAGGGTCACATGTTCCCCTTATCCCCAACGACTCTTTCTCTAACGGTCAAATATCCCTAGTTAGAGTCTCCTTAGGATCCAACTCCGAATCGCAACCTTTTCCTTCATCCAAACGACCCAAGTTGCATTTTGGCAAACCGTTGACTTTTGTCGTTGACCGATGACTCAGTCGTGGGTCATCCGCGGATCGTCATTCGTCGTACCGCAGGACGAGGTGCCTCGATCATCAGTCTTCCCGCGGTACGTACTGACATGTACCGCGAGACATTGAATCCTCGATCATCAGTCTTCCCGCGGTATGTACTGATATGTACCGCGGGTCATGAAACCTCGATCATTAGACTTTCCGTGGTACGTACTGATGTGTATCGCGGGTTAC
The DNA here is from genome assembly GCA_023374145.1 of Lepidium sativum. NCBI lineage: Eukaryota > Viridiplantae > Streptophyta > Magnoliopsida > Brassicales > Brassicaceae > Lepidium > Lepidium sativum. The sequence continues at coordinate 11,513 of JAKUCM010006766.1, read as the reverse complement.
GAAACCTTGATCCGATACTCCGACCACGGTACGTACTGACTTGTATCTCGGTATGCGATTCCTCGACCCGATGCTCTGACCGTGGTACATACTGACTCGTACTGCGATGCACGTTTCCTCGACCCGATAACACCTTCCGTTCCACATTCTGTTCCGATCACGATTCTGACCCGATTGGCAAATACTTTCGGTCCGATCATACACATGAACCGATAACTTGATTTTTTGACCTTATAGCTGATTTGGTGGTCTTGATAGGTCTTGATCAATATACATAACAGTACGTAACAACAAAACCTACATAACAGTACATAACAAACCTATGTAACAATACGTGAAAAACCTACATAACAATACGTAATAAAACTACATAATAGTACGTGAAAACTTACATAACATTACATAACAGAACTTACATAAAAGTATATAACAAATCTACATAACAATATATAACAAAACCTACATCTACACAATTTTTCTTGTTTTACCCCTATCTGATGTGAAATTACTCATTAATGATAGTTTTGTAGTATTGTTTTACTTTTCAAAAAAAATAAGGATAAAATTATCTTATTTGACCTTGAAAAATTATATTTATAATTACATGTTTTTAGTTAGAAATATAATTAATTCATTTTTTAAACCAATTTAGTAATTCATCTTTTATTTAATTTTATATTTGATTTTAAATTGTATTTTTAGTGCCAGATGTCAAATCTTTTCAAAACCATTTAATCAATGTCATTTTTTATCCTTTTTTTAACTCACCACTGTATGCATTCAAACAGTGAATAATTTTATCCAACACCCATTATAAGTAGTCGTATATGAATAGGACATTTGTAAGTCTGAAACATACACAATTACACATAAATGTAAACTTCTTACCTCATTAGCTTCAAAATAATACCGGTTTTGAGTCATATTATATACGAGAATTTTGGAAATCTCTCCAAAATTTATCTTTAGGAATCGATCAAAATCCTTGAAAAAATTTGAAAGGGACCACGCTCTATGTATTGTTATCCAAGGATTAAATCTGGCTCATCAACTTCTAGGTAGAATTTGGGAACCACCGCCTACCAAAAACGTGGCATCTTGACTGGGGGAGCTAGATGGCCAGACAAATGACGATGGAACGATAAATTTCTACTTCAAAAATGAACACCAACTTCTTATGGTGTTCGAAAATCAACCATATAGCTTTAAAGGGTGGATGGTAGTCATGGATCGTTGGATTAATAAACTATTAATTCTAAGCATTGGTTATAGGTTGCGTTGATTCGAAGATAAAAGTGATGTTCGATGTTGATAACAAACTTACCCTGTGAGTTTGAAATATCAAGGATTGCACGAGTTGTGTGATTCCTGTGAAAGTCTCACTCACTCTCGAAATATGCCAAGTTAATGAAACTATGATGCATGAAGAACCTTAACCACTTCAACAGATATCTCTAGTTGAATCTCTAGTACACCAATGAATCCAGAAACCGCACATTTCTATTCCCGTCAGTTCCTGCTCAATCCTCGCACACGGTAGCATCTCAACCTAATTGGCAAGGCATCATCACCACCCCACCCTAGTAACCACATACACTCATATATAAATTTTCGAAGGAACCATAAAGAGGTTCCAGGTATTACAAAGCGAGTTTGAGATCTGGATCAAGATACAACTCTTTCTTATTTGACGTTGACTAATTGACCGAGAAATCCGGAATCCGCTGTTTAAATTTAAAAATAGATTTTCAAACCTCCAATTTTAGTGAACACTAAATTTTGGTTACAACGTGTACAATCTCCCTTTTCGGCGTAGGCTTGCAAAACATATCTGTAGATAAAATGCCTATAATATCAAGAGGGATGTTTGAACTTTCCTTTAAAAGAAAAGTGTAACAAAATTGGCTATACTCTTGGATAAATTCTAAGGAAGAAACGTTTTCTCAATGATCGGTGATGCACAGACAAAAAGTAGCTCACTGGAAGTCTTTTCTCAGTCTCTCGGCTGATAGAGCCGCTCGTTTGTTGTTTGGTTCCAGCACAAGTGCGTGTTTGAAATCTGCAGAGTTTATGAGAAAGAAACTTGTTAATCTTAAGTAGTTTGCCAGATTCTACAAGGCGTAAATACTAATCATATTCTGTTTCTCTAAAGCTTTACCATCTATGGCTTCCTTGTAAAAGCCTAACATTTCTCTTGCAGTTCCTCTTCGTAAATAAGCTTTCACATTCTGGAAAAACTTCGAATTTGTTGAGAAGTTGAAGCAAATAGTGTTCTTACAAGAGAAACCTGCTTCAGTGTTTAAAGAAAGTTACCTTTTTGTCGAGGGTGATAGCTTTGGTACAATCTTCTTCGGCATATTGAAAGCTATATGTAAAGGATTTGTCAAGCCAATGATACATTGAAACATCTCTCACTAGAAAGAGCTTTTGAAATCTGATCAACATTTACCTTCCAAGTTCAAGATATGCAGCAGCTCTGTTACTGTAATAGGTAGCATTCTTGTCACTTAGCTTTATAGCTTCTGAATACAGACCAACAGCTTTCTGCCATTGTTTCTCTTTGAATGCTTGATTGCCCTGATTTATATAATCACGGTATAAAAAATCAAAAAAGATAGATACAGCCAGACAATACCATTAGATAAGCAAGACTTGCTATGGAATTTAATCGACCTTTTCTTTGGCAATCTCAGCTGATTCTTCTTGGCTGATAGTCTTTTCAGAAGATTTAGGATTGGCAACAATGCTCGAGTGCTCTTGCAAAGATGCATACATCGACTGTACTATATCTAGTAAAAAGCGGTCACCCCCATGTCTTCCTATGAAAGATACTGAAACAGGACACTTCTCATGCTGTCCGAGCGGCACAGTCACCTGAATTATCAGACCAATAGATGTAAGACATATACACCATGGATTTAGTTTGCTGATGCTGACTAGTCAGTGGTTGTTAAGTTGTTGATATGTTTTGAGGGCACTTTACTATCATTGCAGCGCAGAGAGAAGTTTAACCTGGCAACATCCCGATATGCTAGCAATGCTAAGCAGACTTGAAGCTCGGTTTTGATAGTCTTCAGAGGTTATATCTTTGCTACCAAGTTTTGGAGGAACAACATGCATAGTTGGGACAACCAGAATGCCATCATCCTTGATGCATAATGTTATAGATTTGGGAACAAAGATACCTTAGTCAGGACACTAACTTCATAAAGTTGTGGACATCTCATGGAAGCGAAGGAATACCTTGAGAAGTGAACCAATAGCCAAGCGCATCTCCTTTCTGATCGCATTCAGGTTCTCAACCTCATCATTGGTTAGTTCTGGATTCTCACGCACTTCTGAAGAAATCAGAGGAGCAATAGCTGGCTTGACTTTGTTGATCCAATCCCCATGATTTTGAATAAACTCGTGCCTACAATACATGCCAAGATCTTTTTAGTTTCATACCATGATTCTCTCATCCTCTGTTGGTGAATAAACAACAGGCACACCTTTGAACAAGCTGCATAACATTCGCCAATAGTCTCAATGTTGGGACCTTCGTGTTAGCAATGTCTTTTTTCCTTGCGAACTCTTTCAAGCTAGGAACTTTAGTTTCAAAATAGGTCTCCAAGTTCTGATGCTTCAGCAATTGTCCTAAGAATAAATAGGGCAATGCAGTTATGATCAGGGTCTGTAACAGAGACAAAAGACTCAGGAAGAGTAAAGAGCATACTTCCGAAAAGCTTTTCAGCTGATTTGATCACCACATGTGTAATCCGGTCCACAGGGATCTGTAACAGCTGAAAATAGTCATCGGCTAATATGATTTGCCTTGGATTCCGTTGTGTGGCAAATGGAAGATGCAAGAGCACATGCCCGACAAGACGTAGGGTCTTTGGATCTCGAGCAAACCATCCTGAAGGCAATTTTTAATGGTAAGTCAACATAATGCTCATATAATGACGCTAAATTTCAAAGTCATATGAATTAAGGCATTGAGTAATACGAGTATATACCAATAAAAATGTAGCCTATATAAGATACAAATAATTCTACCACAAATGTTATAATTCACATATTTTAATATCCATACCAACAGAGTCAAGACTAGAAGATACAGGTATGCTTCCAGTGTTTGAAATAACCCCATGAGAAGATTTGAATCCAAGAACGCCACAGTATCCAGCAGGTACTCTTACCCCTCCAACTGTGTCGATGCCTGCAATGATGCAAGTCATCAAAACCGTATTCTAAGAACAATTGAACCAGAACTAATTAATGATTGAGGTATTAGAGATGAATGGGAGAAGTCAACTAAAAACTACCTTTACCATAGGAGTCTAAATCAAGCAATTATACTAGAGGCCAAATGAGCTAAACGTGAGCTGTTAGATCATTATATATAATGCTCATACAGAAAAGTTGGGGACTTGTCACATTGCTGCAGTAACTCGAATGTTATAGAAGGGTGTGTGTTTAGTTTAGTGATTTTTAAATCTCCATCTACACCTTCACCACAACGATTATTGTGAAAGCATTATGAATGTAGAAGTGACCTTATTTGTGGTGATAGTAACATCTTTTTTTGGAAATGATAGGTAATATAAATGAATATTTCATATAAAAATTAAAACTTGTTTCGCATCATTTCGAAATTTTCTTAAAGGAAGAGATAACTACCAAATCATGTTTTGGCAGTTTATGCAAGGTTTTGTTACTAAAACATGCAGTTATCTAATGCCAAACTGTCCTAATAAAAAAAATCGTCTACTGAACTCACCTAACGCAAAATCCACAGAGGTAGTTGCTACAGAAACAGCAGCTCCACTGCAAGCGCCACCAGGAATACGAGCAGGAGCTGCAGGATTTGTGGGTGCATCATAATGCTTGTTTTCTCCACTGATACTGAAGAAAATCAAAACCGCAAAACAAGGAGTCAAATATTCGGACCTTGATAAATTAAAAATTTCAAAACAACACTAGAGTCATAAAATACATAGGTCACAAGTTTACATATGTAATCAGAAACAGAGACAAACCTAAACGCAAGTTCGTCAACTACAGTTTTTCCAACACAAGTGGCTCCACCTTCAACAAGAGTTGAAACTACAGGACATGTCATAGAAGCAGCTTCATGCGTCCTGACCCAGTCTGGATGACCAAAGCCAGTCACGTAGCCTGTAATATCGAATCTGGGAAACAAAATAAGAGAGAAATAGTAGATTTAGCTTCTAAAAACATAAAAGTCAAAAGTTCATAAAAGCTAGACACATATATTAGATAAGTATTTGCAAGTCCATCAACATGTTGAGAGTGTTTAGTAGAAATCCATAATTAGGCGAATTCAAACACTCTCTAAAACATCATTTTCATCCAAACTTGGTGAGGAATCCAAAACATCTCCAAAGTTAGTGTCTTTCAATGACAGGAACAGATTAAAGGCTCATGTATATATAGAATTAGAGCTTATACCGACTGAAAGGTGTTAAACAGAACTAGCAGATACACACATTTGAATTTACAGAAAATAAAATTTCAGTGCAACTGCTTAAACGTAATCGATAACACGCACAAAAATTCGCCGAGAGACATATAATGCTCCGGAGAAGAATAAGAAGAGAGTCAACGCAGGTTCCGATCTTTTTCAAACAAAATTTTGACTACCCTAGGAAAAATTCGTCACCAAAATCCCAAATTAACATATGGAGCAGGAGAAGAGAGGGGGGAAACAAGTGAAGGGAGACTCACAAGTCAGAAACGGAAAAAGTGAGGCCGGTGAGAGGATGAGGAGCTTTGGGAGGAGCAGGTTGCGGAGGAGGAAGAAGCAAGAGTTTATCGATAAAGGCACCGAAATCTTCACGGATAGTCTTCTTAAACTTTTTGGTAGCAAGAATAATACTAGCGATACCTAAACCTAGAAGGACCCAGAGATTCGCTGAGTGAGACGCCATGGATGACGTTTTGTTGTACTGCTGCTGCTTAAGATAAGAGAGAGACCCTAAGGAGAAGGAAGCAAATACGAGGAGTTTTGTTTTGTGTGTTGGCGTTGCTTCACGTTTATTCCTTTTTTACATCACTCGAGGGTTTATTCACTTTGTGAAAACAGATAAAAGGAGAAAAACTATTTCTGTAACATTTTTCAATAATATATAACTATATGTCTCCACATTTTGGTATTGGGTTTAGTTCTAGGTAGCACTGATTCCAGATACACTTATGTTAGACAGACAATTGTATTATCCATGGGAAAATGGACAACCAAATATATTACTTACGTAAATATAATATCAAACTCTAAATTTACCAAATTATTTTACAATTTGCGTTGACTAATCTACACTTAATCATCGTTAATTGGCGTTAAGAACATCTCCCCAAATCTGGAATCCTAGATTTTGTGATGCGATTTCAATATGTTCTATTTTCTTCAATCCATTCTTTCTTAGTGTTATCTTCAGTCTCTTATCTCTTTTCTACTTCCTCCATATAAGATGCTAAGATCGACGAGGTGATTATCTCGACGAGGGATATGAGAAAGCCTTGGAGAACGTAGATGAAGAAAGAGGTGATGTCGCGAAGTGGTTGGGTAATACTGAAATTGGCTCAGGTGACGAAATTGTTGTGGGTAGCGACAAAGATGATGCAGAAGACACTGAGGGAGAGAAAGTGGTAAATTTCGATGATGAGATAAAAATTTAGAAAGATGATAGTACCTAAAGCAATAGATTCGGACAATGAAGAATATAAAATTCCAAGAGATGAATCTCTAGATTTTGAACTAGATGACCAAATTTTTGCATTAGGCATGTCGTTTTCATTAGCTGATGATTTCAAACATGCCCTCCTCATGTATACTTGTCTTCACAGAGAAGATTATGTGCCGTTTGTTGCGATATAAGAGTAGACACATTTGCATTAGAATTAGTTAGCAGCCATAAATATAGGATTTGAGATTAAAAGAGCATATAATCTCAATGTAACTGATGAGCAATATAGAAAAACTAAGACTAAAGTGATGAAGGATAAGAGAAATAATCTCATATAACATTTTTCTCAGATTTGGGATTATGAAGTTGTAATTCACCGGACAAATCCAGGAACCATTATTGATATTGAGACAGTTTGAGGGGTTATTCCAGGTAATATACAAAGGTTTGATATGATATATATATATATATTGGCTAGATCAATGCAAGTTTAGATATAATTTGGTAAATTTGAAATTAGATATTATTTTGGTGATTTTGCGTAAGTTCGATATCTTTTTGTCCATTTTCCCTTTTATCTATGTAAGGACCAATAAACTTGAATCAGGTTTAGCGATTACACAATAGAATAAACAATCTAAAAAATGGATAAGTTAAATAAATCACAGAACTGAGAAAAAAGTATTATTACCTTAACTCAATAAACGTTCCTGGTGTACTCAAATTAATGTGTTTTTGAGTCCCATGATAGAATTGAGCACTAGACCGTCGACTTTACACCCGATGAACTAAATCAGCGAACTACTGTGTCTATTTTTACACACTCGTACTCTAAACATAATGTGAGGGAAGTTTTGGTATTGTTTTCATGAGAAAACTCGTGAAGAATGAGAAGGAGAGCTTGAGTTTTTTGATATAGAAGGAGACTTGGCCTCCAAGCTCGTGAGAACATGCTCACGAATCTAGTTGTGAGTGGAGCAAAAATCTAAATCTTTCTTGTTTCAAATTCAAACGAAGACTCTTAATGAGCTTACAAATTTGACCCAAATAGAATATGCGTGTTATGTGCACGTGTACTTGGTGATCTTCTCTCCTCCATGCTCTTTACATGTGCATACAAGTGCTTCACTATATATACACAAGGAAAAATGTTTTCCTTAGCAATGTTGGACTTTGAACTTAAGTTTAACTTGTATGCTTTTTAAAGCTCAATCCCATTTCTCATTCAGCATAACCCACATTATAATCAATAAGCAATTGAGCCTTAGTTTTAAATCGTTGGTACAACAATCTCCCACATGAATAAAAATGACTCAATAGATAATATTGACTAGATTTATCCTTTAGGCTAGACAGACAGACAAACTTTCGAGAGTGTAGACGAAAATGTACCTTGTATGACTAAGTAGTATTTTTCAGCTTTGAACAACTCGTTGTTAATATATGTCGGGTTTACTTGGCCAGGAGGTGAACATGATTTCTTGAACCATCCGAAAGTTTAGTGTAAACGTATACAACATATATAGCCCATCTGATTTTCTAGTAAAAGTAATTCCTCCATTGAGTTCATTTTGGTCTTGAACTTCACTTGATACTTCATGAGTGAACTTAGAGAGTAAGTAGAATTTTTCAGTTTCGAACAACTCATTGTTAATATATGTCGGGTTTTTTTGGCCAGGAGGTGAACATGGTGTCTTGGACCACCCAAAAGTTTAGTGTAAACCTATACAATAGATATAACTCATCTCATTTTCTAATAGAAGTAAGTTCTCTCTTGAGTTCATTTTGTACTTGAACTATGCATGATATTTCATTAGTGAACTTGGAGAGTACAACCTTAAATTCAATCTCCTAGAAACAACCCTAATTTCACATTCACTAGGTGATTTGCCAAACATTTGGATGTACATAAATAATCTATAATAATTCACTTTTTAACCAATTATTGGACTCAAATCATTAAAAGTTTTAAAACTTATCCTCAATTTCTATAAGTTGCATTGTTTATCATTATAGGAACTGGGTAGAGTAATTATGCTCACAGTGCACTCTACTGATATAGCCTGATTTAGGTATCCTTTTGAACATACTTCTTGGGATATCCACTCATGCAGGTGGGATTTCCATCAGACATTTTCTTACGTCATAGGCATTAAACTCATTCCTCTTGATGATTTTGCTGCTTGATTTCTTGACAGACCTTTTATAAAAGGATATGCTAGATTATCAGCTGATTTGATGTAATTGATGGCAATAACACCACTTGAGATCATATATCTAAATGTTTTATGTTGTCTCATAATATGACGAGATTTATCATTATAGAGATTATTTTGTGCTTGCGATATACCTTATTGGTTATAACAATGAATGCGTAATACCAACACAAATTTCTCCCACATATGAATATTTTCCGAATTTTTTTGAAGCCATTATGCTTCTAATACTAGTTTGTCTAAATCTATAATTGACTCAATGGTGGATCAAGCTAGCAGAGTTTTCTTAGGAGATTTCCAAGATATTGATGTGCTTCTTAAGGTAAAAACGTATCCACTTATGGATTTTGGGTTTTTCGAATCAGATGTCCAGTTAACATCATTGTATCCTTCCAAAACTTGAGGTTATTTACCATAATGCAGCCCATAACTTTTTTGTATTGTATGTAATTCAATACTCTAGTTATGGATTTCGAGTGTTTATGTCTTGGATTGCTTGTGTAACGACTTAGTACGTTGTTTGAATGCGCTAAATCAGTTCAAGTACAATTTGTCAAGTACATAAGACTTCATGTTGCACGTGCTTACTTTACATGTGACACTACTACACCATTGTTTTTGATCAAGTGAAGTTGAGAGTCAACATGGGTTTTTGCAGTACCACTTGTGTAGTTCTTGAATCTATCAAGAATCTTTCAGCATATTGACCTTTAAGCATAATAATTTTGTCAGAGGTTCGTGTGATTTTAATCCCTAAGATGACATCAGCAAGACCCATGTCTTTCATGTCGAACTTACAGTTGAGTAAATTCTTAATTTGTTGGATTATGTCCTTGTTGCTTCCTATAATAAGCATTGTCATTTACAGACAAACAGGGCAATACATATGCATTTTTAGTTGGTTTAATGTAGATACATTTATCACACTCATTTATATTGAAACCCTTTTACATCATCACAATTCATGTCATTGTTTTGGAGCTTATTTAAGACCATACAATGACTTAACAAGTCAATAAACTATGTGTTCTTATCCTGGAACAACAAATCTTTCAGATTGTTTCACGTAAATCTTTTCTTCTGAATCACCATTTAGAAAAAAAAATTTAAATCCATTCGATGAATCTTCAAATTTTGTTAATGTTGCAATTCCAATCAACATTTAGACTGAGGTTATTCTCGTTACCGGAGAATTTGTATCGAAGAAGTTCAAACCTTCTTTTTGTATAAATTCTTGTACCATGAGTTTAGCATTGTACTTGTCTATTGAGCAATCAATTTTCAAAAAAAAAATTGAAAATTCTATTTGAATCCTAATGCTTTTAACCCTTCAGGGAGATCAGTTAACTCATAAGTATGATTCTGCATAATAGAGTCCATCTCACTATTGACAACTTCTTTCCAAGAGGAAGTGTCTGGTTTAGACATGACTTATGTGAAATTTCTAGGTTCATTTTCTACAAGAAAAATCATCAAAAAATCATTACCGTAAGGTTTTTCCTTACGAGATATTTTGCTCCATCTAGGTTCATCTTGTTGATCTTTTAAGTGAGACAAAGAATTTCCAGAAGTATTAAGCTCATTACTTGTGTTATCTCTTTCCTCACGATTTCTCTTGGTTTTTGTTTATCCTTATATGGAAACACGTTTTTAAAGAAAGATGATTTTTTTATTCCATTATCATGTTGACATGGATATCATGTATCTCTAATTTAAAACCATAAACATATAGGCAGAACTATTGTGTACATATCTGAGAAATATACAATCAACAATTTTTGGTCTGATTGTGACCTTTTTAGGAGGTGGTACTGCCACTTTTGTTAATCACCCCATATTTTGAGGTATTGTACGATGGTGGCAAACCTTTTCAATGAGGATGTAATTTGTGGTAAGCAGTGCTTACCTCCCCCCCCCCCCCCCCCCCCCCCCCCCCCCCCCCCCCCCCAACAAATTATGAGGTAACCGAGATTCTTGCAACATTGCATTCATCATCTCTTCCAGAGTTCAATTTTTCCTTTCAGCAATTCAATTAGATTATGGTGAATTGATGATATCCACTCTTAAGATCAATTTTAGAAAAGACACAAGAACCATGCAACTCATCTAACATATCATCTAAGCGAGGAATTGGGTGTCTATACTTTACCGTGATATTATTGATGGATCTACAATCAACACACATGCGCTAAGTTCCATCCTTTTTAGGAACTAGTAAAACGGGCACAACACATGAACTCATGCTCCCACTGATATATCCTTTCTCCATCAGTTCACTCACTTGCCTTTGCAACTCCTTGGTCTCTTCTGGATTGGTTATATAGGCTAGACGGTTTGGAATGGATGCTCTGGGTACAAATTCTATTTGATGCTCAATCCCTCAAATTGGAGGTAAACCACTAGGGTTCTCATCCGGAAATACATCTCTAGAATCCTGAAACAAAGAAGAAACACCACTAGGCAAACCAGGGTCAAAGTTAGTATAACTCATAAAGACCTCTTAGTACATAAGTACAAATATAGGCTGATGTAAAACCAAATATCTTTTTTATCTCACTTGACATCACAAAGAAATTTTGGTGTTGTCTCTCTTTTTCTCTCTCTCTCT
>JAKUCM010006765.1:0-28543 GCA_023374145.1 Lepidium sativum | reverse complement strand
AATGCAAATACTTATACTTTGGTTTGACATCCAAAAATTTGATAAAAGGGGTAAATTATGAAAACTTTATCATATATAGGAGTTGGTTTTGATAATTGGATCACTAACTTTGGTTTAAGGTACAACAATATGATCTTAGACATATTCGATGATACCAGGTAAACTTTGAATATTACTAAGATATCTAAGAATATTAGTTTGGTAGTCTTTGAATAATAGTTGGTAGACTTTGAATAATGTATGGTAATTTTAAAGTTTGTTCGAATAAAGTCTACTAGACTCACCATGACCAACATCTTCGTTCATGTTATGAAGGACTTCAAAGTCAACCACACTTCAACCAACAATTTACTAATGTATATCAGATCCCTACCACACTTAACACGAAGTCTATTAAACTATAAACTAAGTTTACTAAAATATAGATGAAGTCTACTAAATTATACATGCAAAGTCTACTAAACTGAACATGAAGTGTATAAAACTATACATTCCAAGTCCACCAAACCTTGCATAAAGTCTACTAAATTATACATGTCAAGTCTACTAATATAGAAAATACCTTTAACAATTTCTCAATAGGTGGAATTAGAATAGTTGTTGTTGAACATACATTTCCTAAACTTGCTTGTTTATCAACGTAAAGCATGAAGGACTTCCAAATCTACAACACTTCAACAAATAATCTACTAAACAAGACAATTCTCTTACAAATAGACTAGTCCATACTTTACCAAGGTTGCTAGTCTAGGCTAGATAAAAGTCTATCAAACTATCTAAATATTTGATTCAAAAGTCCTCCATATTGACTTATATGCGCATAAAAATTCTACCAAACAGTGTCCTCAAAGTCCACCTCACTCTTTTCTGAAGGCCTTAGTAGTTTACTCTATTTGAAGGCTAATAAACTCTATAAACGTCTAACATGAAGGTCTTCCAAGAATACTACATTTCAATCGATAATATACTAAACAAGACATTTGTCTTAGAAATAGACTACTCCACACTTATACAAAGTCTACCATTAAGGTCTACGAAGTGTACCACACTTTGAATGAAAGTCTACTACCCTTAGAAATTGATTCCTCAAATCGATGAAGGTCTACCATGAAGATCTACGAAGTCTACCACACTTCGAATTATAGTATACTACCCTTAGAAATTGTTTCCTCAAATAGGTGTTGCAAAGTCTACCATGAAGGTCTACGAAGTTTACCACATTTTGAATGATAGTCTATTACGCTTAGAAATTACTTCCTCAAATCGATGTTGTAAAGTCTACCATGAAGGCTTTGTTACCTTTACCAATATTTACCATGAAGGTCTACAAAGTCTAGCACTCTTTGAATGATAGTCTACTATGCTTAGAAATTGATTCTTCAAATCGATGTTGTAAAGTCTACCATGAAGGGTTGGTTACATTTACCAAAATCTATCATGAATGTCTACGAAGTCTACCACACTCTGAATGATAGTCTATTACGCATAGAACTTGGTTCCTCAAATCGATGTTGTAAAGTCTACCATAAAGGGTTAGTTACATTTACTTAAGTTTACCATGAAGGTCTACGAAGTCTACCACACTTCCAATGATAGTTTACTATGCTTAGAAATTGCTTCCTCAAGTCAATGTTTTAAAGTCTACCATGAAGAGTTGGTTACCTTTACCAAAGTTTACCATGAAAGTTTACGAAATCTACCACACTTTGGTAGACTTTATAAGGTGGAATATGCTGATGTGGCAGTTTTTATTAATATTATTTTTGTTATTACGTTTTTTCTATTCAAAGAAAATAAAAATAAAATTGTATTTAAAATTTTTTAAACATCATTTGAGTAATTATCAAAAACAGTACAACATATTAATAATTCCATATATTTCAGTAAATCATCCTTATTTTTATAACATAACACAATTTGTTTTTGTTAACAAGGCATAATATGTGTATTATCTGTCAACAAAAATATAGGGTCCCAAATAAGAATACTAAAATAAAAACAAAAAGCTTTCAGGGGAAAAAAATAATCATAGAATTTGTTTTTTCTTGAAAATACTTGAATGAAGTATATAAGAAAGGATAAAAACAGATGAGCGAGACTGTAATTGATAGATAACTCCACCTAATAATTTTGTAACCTCTCACTATCACCTTTTGTTTTTTATATAAACAAATATTCTAGAGTGATTTGCTAGATTAAAGCGAAAGTAAGAGTTAATTATTGAAGTAGAGCAAATGTTTGTAAATTACTACAATAGTTTTTTAAATTTTATATATACCATTTTGCCATTTCCTATTGAGGAAAAATGTAATTACGAAAATGTCATTAATGAAATCTGCCACGTAAGTGATCAACTCTATCACACTAACAGAGTGCAACATAGTAGAGTTAGAATTCCAGCATAGTAGAGTTAAAGTGTGCTTAATAGAGTTGACATGAATGAAAAATCGTGTATAATAGAGTTAGAATTCCAGCGTAGTAAAGTTAAAGGGTGCTTAGTAGAGTTAGATTTCCAGCGTAGTAGAGTTGATGTTTGCGCTTTAATATACTCTACCACACTAACAGAGTGCAACATAGTAGAGTTAGAATTTCTGCGTAGTAGAGTTAAAGTGTGATTAGTAGAGTTGACATGAATGAAAAATCATGTATAGTAGAGTTAGAATTCCAGCGTAGTAGTGTTAAAGTGTGCTTAGTAGAGTTAGATTTCCAGCGTAGTAGAGTTGATGTTTGCGCTTTAATCAACTCTACCATACTAATAGATTACAACGTAGTAGAGTTAGAGTTCCAGCATAGTAGAGTTAAAGTTTGCTTAGTAGAGTTGACATACTCCTTTGCTTTTCTATTTTTGTTTAGATCTATGGATCATATCATTTTGGTTTGTAGGATTTTGAGTTTTAATGAAAGTCGATAGATTTTTTCGGTGGACCAGTCCTACAGCTGTTGGATCATAGGCATTGTCGAAGATTTAAGGTTCGATGAATTTCTGGAGATGGTTTATGCCAATTTTGGTTTGGATGAACATTTTCATTAGTTAAAACTAAGCTACATGCCAAATGTAGTCATTCATTCACTACCGGAAGATACTCCCCCTATAATTGTAAGTAACGATAGAGAATTGTAAGTGTTTGTTTCACAATTTTGTAAAGAAGCAATGCGTCTATGTGTCAAAATTTCCACTAGATCTCGTGTTTCATCGAGTTTCCCTAAAAAAGGTTAGTGTGGTAACGGTAAAGGAAACGGTGACGAGAAATTCCATTGTAAGTGGGAGAAAAATGATGCCTCGTATAATAGATTTGACCCTTTGTGTAGTAGAGTTGCTCCTTCGTGTAGTAGAGTTGATCCAGTGTTTAGTAAAGGTGGACCAAAGAATGAGCGTATACCGGAAAATGTGAAACATGAAACTAAACATGCTGAGAACAAAGATGTGGAATTCAGATTCGACTGTTGCGATGATATGGATGACGCAAGCTTGGATGATGAAGATTATATATGTGCTCGTAGATAATGGAAGGAAAAAAAAGAAGAAAAACCTCTTGGAGAAATCAATTGGGCTGGATTTGAATGCTGAGTATTTGGACATAGAAATGTCAGCACTCGCACTGGTTGTTGGGCAACGATACTCATCAAAAAAAGAACTCATGACGAGGCTAAAGATTCTTTCTGTCTTACAGAAGTTTGACTTTGATGTTATTGCTTCATCGAAGACAGTGTAGGATGTGAAATATTGGGTACCAAACTGTCAGTGGAGAGTGCGAGCTTCACCTGTCGACGACGTTGGTTGTTTCTTTGTCCAGAAGTATAGGGGAGAACATAGTTGTTCTGTTAAAGAGAGATTAGGTCGTGCATAACAAGCGTCTACGGAAGTCTTAGGAAGGTTATACTTGGAATTCGTAGGTGGAATTGGGCCATCTGTTAATCCTCGACATGTTGCTGATTCAATGAGCAAGCAATTCGGTCTAAAGATACAAACTTAATTTTACGCCATGGTGGAGTTAATCTTCCTTGTAGTAGAGTTAAATGTCGGTATAGTAAGTTAAAAATACGTAGTAAAGTTAATGTGGAAGTAGTAGAGTTAGACTCCGGTTTGGTATGGTGGAGTTAATTTTAACGTGGTAGAGTTAATGTGGAATTTGTAGAATTAAGCGCCTTGTAGTAGAGTTAATCTTCTGGCGTAGTAGAGTTGACGTCGTCATAACTACAATTTATGCTGATGAAGTACTGAAAATCACACCGTACTCTAAGCCAAGCACGTACCTTAGTTACAGGCAGTTCGGAAAGTAGTTTCCAAGAACTTCCGTCATACTTGTTTGCTATTAGAAGAGCGAATCCCAAAAGTCTAATAAAACTTGAAGTAGATGTGCAAGACAGGTTTAAGTTTCTATTCATCGTCTTTGATGCAAGTATTAGGGGTTTTCCCTACATGAGGAAGGTTGTTGTTGTTGATGGTACATTTTTGCTAGGGAAGTATAAAGGTATTCTACTAGCTGCTACCATGCAAGACGGTAACTTCAACATATTTCCTATGGCTTTCGGCGTGGTTAATACCGAGAATGACGAATCTTGGGAATGGTTTTTTAGACAGCTCAATTGTGTGATCCCTGATGACAGAGAACTTGCCATCATATCACATAGACACAAATCCATTGCTAAAGCCATAAAGAATGTGTACCCACTTTCTTCTCGGGGTATTTGCACCTACCACCTACGTAAGAACATTTTGTCGAAATTTAGAGGTGGCGAGCCCTTTAATTTGTTCAAGAAAGCTACCACTACTTTTAAGGTCGATGAGTTCAACGCTATTCTTGCTCAGATTCAGGCGTTAGATCCAAAGCTTCATGTGTACTTGATAGAAGTTGACATGTGGGTGTGGAGTCGAGTTTACTTTCCCGGAAAGAGATACAATTTCACTACGTCGAACATTGCAGAATCAATAAACCATGCGTTATCAGAGGCAAGAATTTTTCCCATTGTACAGCTTATAGATGCAATTAGGGCGATGTTAACACGTTGGTTCGTAAAGAGGAAGACGAAGGCCACTCTCACGACTACTGTTCTAACAACATCTATTGAGAAGCTCCTAAAGGTAGAGTTAACACTCGTGTTATAGAGTTAGCACTCCCGTTTATCTCTTTGTGGTAGAGTTATCACTGCCTGTAGTAGAGTTAGTCCCTTCGTAGTAGAGTTAACACTGCCTTTAGTAGAGTTAGTCCCTTCGTAGTAAAGTTAACATCAGATTTGTTAAATGACAGACAAGGGTCGATGAATCTAGACAGTACAATGTGCACGACATAGATGTACACCAAGTTGTTGTTACGCGATCTGAATCTTCTCATTTAGTCAATTTGACTGAGAAGATGTGTTCCTGCAAGCGGTATGACGTCGAAAAAATTCCATATGTGCATGTCATTATCGTTGCTGAGGCTTGGAGAAGGTCGGGCATCGAACTTACCCATCCATACTATCACACGACCTTCTTGTGCAATGCATACTCTGGTAGTATCTTTCCTAGAGATGCTGCAATTCTCGTTCTGTTGGATGTGAGCCGCAAGGTGTGTAATCCACCACACATGCTTCAACAACCACGGAGGCCAAAGAAATTGCGAATAAAGAGTTGGTTCGAGTGTTCACAACCTGATAAACGTCCAAGAAAACTTTCAGCTTGTTCTAAATGTAAGAAACTAGGTCATAATATGCATGTACATGCCGTGAAAGCATTCATTCTTGAATAGTTGAGTTAACTCTTGTAGAAGATTCGGAATAATATAGTTAATTCTTCTGTGATAGAGTTAGTTCCTTCGTAGTAGAGTTAAACACTGCCTTTAGCAGAGTTAGTTCCTTCTTAGTAGAGTTAACATTGCATTTAATAGAGTTATTTATTTTGTGGTAGAGTTAACACTGCCTTTAGAGTTATTTATTATGTGGTAGAGTTAGATTACCTATGGTCTTTCGATTGGTAGAGTTAGTTATTGTATGGTATAAACGAGTATGGTAGAGTTACTTCTTGTATTGTAGAATATTCTACTTGTTTATGGTTGAGTTAATTCTTGTATGGCCGAGTAAATTTGCTTAATTTTGATTCAAAACATTTAAAAAATTCATAATTGTTCCAACATTAAAAATAATTGTTCCAACATTCAAAATAACCGAAATTACAGAAAAAAGACAACCACAAATGGTTGGAAAATATCTTTAAGAATTCATAATGCCAAAAGCATACTTCACAAGCATCTTCCATAGTTTGATCAATGCCTTCATTGAATCCTTCGAAGAAATGGATAATCTCTAGGAATTCACCATTGCAAGTATATCCTTCTCGAACATATGTTTGTTCTAGAATTAGCAACTCCTTCTCTCCTCGCCAACAGAGCTGAGATGGGTGATTAAAGATTATGTTCTGGAGGTGTCCTATGTATTCCAATGTATCAGTTGTTTGATGTAGTAGAGGTCTTAGAACTTTATAACCTTCATGTCTTGTGTTATCTCCTAAACAAATTAGCAGAAATCCATATAGCAAGTTGGCCTCTTCACATTCACCATTAGAAGCTCTTAGTAGTATTTCCAAACCACCATCACGATTTCCATTCACAAAAAACTCTCTCATACCACATCGGTATAGAGCTTCCACATTACCGGCATTGCATAACTTTGTATGGAAATTTTTGAAAAAGTCTTATTTCTTGCATAGGGAGAGGGATATAATGGAACAAAACCTATAAATATATTCCGGAGAATTTCATTGTCATTGCATAGCTCTTTAAAATCCTTCAACACGAGCCTCACACTGTAAATCTCATCAAGTCCTTCTGTTGCACATCTAGCTATGATGTTCATTAAAGCAGTGTTCAGTAAGTCTGTGATATGTGTCTTGCGAACAATGTTGCTTCTTTTTGCTGAATCCATATATCCAAAAGAAAACAATAAATATTTTTAGTATCAAAGTCAATAAAAAACTTGTATAAGCATTAAGATATACAAACTATTACCTTTGTATGATTATGAATAAATCGGTTCTGAAAAAGTGTAGAAGCTTTTGATAGATTGAAAGGTGAAGATGGAACGTTTTTGGCAAAGGTGAAGAGGAAGAGTTTAAAAGAAGTCTATGTTAAAGGTTATTTGTTACACAAGCTTCAATGTAATCAATATTTTCCAAGATAACTCGTTATAATGATTAGACTCTTCAGTTTCCCTTTACTTTAGAATCTAATCGTTATAATGAGTATATCTTGGAAAATATTGATTACATTGAAGCTTGTCCCAATATTAAACATTATTAATCTACAATACTAAACATGACAAAATATTGACGTGTCATCAACAAATAAAATATGCATAACAAACCATGAAACTAACCAGTAATGAACTCTATTATATTGTAAATGAACACTACTACACATGTTACGAACTCTACTACACGAAGAAATAAACTCACTATATGGTAGAGTTAGATCACGTATGGTTTCGAATAGGAGAGTAAATTAGTTGTCAATAACCTATATATTCATGTACGACTATACAAATATATACTACTCTAAGACTATACAAATATATACTACTCTAAGACTACATAAATCTGCAAAGCTACTACTCTAAAACTATACATAGACTATAATTCTACCAATCCAGCAGGAGGTCTTGGGATGTTGTGATGAGGACGTTCTTATCACACTGTTTTACGGGTGTTTAATCACTGGAAACAACTTTCGCTTCTATCGGAAGTTCCTCTCTAAATTCAATGGTGTATTTCAGCCGAGAGAAGTCGATGTACTCATCAGAAAGACCTTCAAAATTGCATCCGATTGGCAGACACTCGATCGTCTTGAGAACGTACACGCCACAGTCGAATGACCGTCTATTACATGGTACGCCCTTTGTCACAAACACAATCTTATATTGAGCCGCGTTAATGTGTGGAAACCTTGGATGAAAAACACTTGATCATCTTAAGAATCATCACTGCATATGTTCTACAAAAAATGAGAACCCATGTAAATGAACTCCACTATCAGAAGTATATGAACTCTACTACACATGTTATGAACTATGCTACACGGAAAATGAACTACACCACAAGGTAAATTACCACATGTGTATATGAACTCTACTATACTGTATATGAACTCTATTACACGGTATATGAACTCTACTACACGGAAAATAAACTCTACTACACGGAAAGTGAACTACACCACAAAGTAAATGAACTCTACCACATGTGTATATGAACACTATTACAAATATTATGAACTCTACTACAGGGAAATGAACTATACTACACGGAAAATGAACGCGACTATACGAAAAATGAACTCTACTATACGAAAAATGAACTACACCATAAGGTAAATGAACTCTACCACATATGTATATGAACTCTACTACAGGGTATATGAACACTACTATACTGAATTTGAGTAACTTACTTGCATGACTCTATCACTGCAGCAGCGAGATTGCAAGATGGGTCGAGATCGTATATGTGAATCTTCCCTTCTGTCAGATTAACTTCCACGGCCACCCAGTGGACATCGTTAATATTATGAGGGATGTAGATCGTGTTCATGTCTCTCATCCACTGCTTGTTAGTGGCACAAAATGAAGGTGAAATGTCGTAGAAGACATCTTGAAACCCACCGGGCCACATATACTTATCCTCCTTTCCCACGTAATCCCTTACGTACATGTAACACCAATAACCACAAAATATTGGCTCGAGGAAAGCAATCCAATTACTCTTATATGGGCTTGGAGTTTGCAATGATCTTTGCCGAAAAAGATTCATCCCGGACATAATATGTTGTAATAACATAACTGTATTAGTGCTCTAATTGAACTCTACCACATCAAACTTTACGTGAAAATACTTAAACTTACGCAATCGTGTAGCCAGCCATATTGAGGGACATGCCACTTATCTTTTGGGGTGATCAAGCAGAGAAAGAAATCCGCATTTGGACTTGGGTTCCCATAGACCGTAAGTCCTCTACAGAAATAAACACATTTGTAAATAATCGACGAATTTGTATGCAACACAGCACATTCAAATAGGTACTTACAATTCATGTTTAACATAGTCGCGTAGCCGAAGTACTTTTATTTTTGTGATCGGCCCAAAAGGATCATCGACATGAGCAGAATGAACCACATTCTTATGAATCCTCTTGACAATGGAACAACCTAAGAAAGGGGATACATGTATGAAGAAAAAAAAAGAACAGTAAATGAACTCTACTATAAGATAGAATGAACTTTACTAAACGATAAGTCAACTCTACTATAAGATAGAATGAACTCTATTATATGGTAAATGAATTCTACTATAAGATAGAATGAACTCTACTAAACGGTAAGTCAACTCTACTATAAGATATAATGAACTCTACTCAACGGTAAATGAACTTTACTATACTTGAAAATGAACTCCACCATTCGAGTAAATGAACTCCACTACAATTGAAATGAACTCTATCATACAGTAAATGTACTCGTGCTCGAGTCTCTTTCGGTACCACGTCTTTCATATAGACTAACTCCTCCTATGTTTGTTTACCCTTTTCAGGAGTATCCACCAGGTTTATGACGCCAAATGTGACATTCCTAGCTTCAGTTTTTCCACATCGTAAGGTGGTTCTTCTTTTTACGGTTCTTCTGGATTCCTAACAACCTGTGATGAACAATAAGACTTATTAAACACGGGTTACTATGAGGTGTTACGCTCGAGCCTAATCACGTGCTCAGCAAGTATTGTGGTCTCTACACTAGTTTCCAGCCTACTCTCCTCAAGACGATATATATACATTCAGCAAACACGTTTTGATCGTGTCTCATCCCTTCGAAGGCTTTGGTCATATCTCTAAGAGTGTCAAGCAATGCACTCGACTCTTCTGCCTTCTGCTTTTTCTTTTTAACGACTCTCACCACATCCTTCAAGGTAGTGGAGTTATCCATCTCTTTCTTCTGTCTCTTCTCTTTTTCTTGTATTTTTTCTCCTCGACCTTCTGTTTTTCTCCTTATGTTTGACCTCTTCCTTCTGTTTATTTTTCTCTTTGCCTTTCTTCACCTGCTCTTCTGAACTAGTACTATGCTTGATCATCCTCTCCTCGACATAAACATTTGTCTTCTGGTTATTACTTATGTCCCAGGCGGATTCATCTAGACTGGAGGCAAGTATGTCTCCAAGCATGGTGTCCACTTTGGTATCTACAATATTGTCTGGCCATAAAGGCATTATCTCCAGAGGCAATAATGAACTCTAGTAGAGTAAAATCAACACCACTGTACTTGAAATTAAACTCTACTATATGTAAATGAACTTCAGTAGTAGCGTAAATGAACTCTACTATACATAAATGAACTCTATCAATCACCTAAACCAACTCTACTACGAAAGCAATTTACCTTTCCATCCTCTGTGTTTTGTTGCTCCAACTTCACAATTTCCTCGAGTTCAATAGTTTATTTTTTGATTGGTCTCCATCGTAGAATGGGGACGTCACCTTCTCTTTGATCCCCAAATATTTCAGCTAGTATGGGGATAGACTCAAATGCCCATATGAGAAGTGTGTGCATAAACCCATGTAGAGTGTAATTACTGGCATTTTTGTAAGCTGCACTTTTTATCGTTTGATCAGTTCTAGAAACGTCACTCTTCCCCATGGATGCCTCTCGAATATCTCAAAATCTACAACCAACTTTGCAGAACTAAAAGGGAGCTTACTATTTACGTGGCAACCATAAATCCCTACATGCAAAACCACTAGGAAGCCTACCATCTTCCTCTTCTCGAAAGACCACCCTCTACATCTCCCCAACACGTCTTTCAACTCTACCCATTTAGGGCCTTCACCAACCCCTAAACCAATATCTTCCCAAAACTCTCGGTGGGCAACATCTGCCACATTAGAAGCCTCCTCGAAGTTATCGCAATTAAGCTGCGTGATTTCCGCGATCTCGTGTAGAGAAAACCTCATAGGTCGAGACCCAAACAACACCCACATCTCATACTTCTTCTTAATCATTAGTTGAATCATCAACAAGTACTGTATATGCCTCCTAGTAAAGGTGTAGTCGGAGTCTGCTAGCTTCAGAAAATGCCTACGCAAGAGTTCTCCTTTATGTCTACGTATGCATCCACACCAATACCCTTGATCATATTACTGATGTTTTTTAAGATTGCAGAAATGGTTGATGCTTTGATTCTTCATCACCAATACCCTTCTGCGCGTACTTCTTTTCTGCCATATCTAAAGATGAAAACAAACGATAAACATTAAAAAACTTAACTCCATTACACGTAAATAAACTATACTACACGGAACTCAACTCTACCAAACGTCAGACTAATCCTATTACACTTCACCCTACAAGCAAGCCAACTCTACCACACTACAAGCCAACTCTACCACACTACAATCTAACGCTACCAAATGTTAGACTAACTCAACTACACGGAATCCAACTCTACCACACTACAAGTCAACTCTACCACATTACAATATAACTCTACCAAAATTCAGACTAACTCTACTACACGAAATCCAACTCTACCACACTACAACTTAACTCTACAACACTACAAGCCAACTCTACCACACTACAATCTAACTCTACCAAACGTCATACTAACTCTACTACACGGAATCAAACTATACCACACTACAACCTAACTCTACTAAACGTCAGATTAACTCTACTACACTAAGCATATCTCTACTTCACCCTTACCCTCACAACTAGTTACGACTTATATCACATTGGCTCAGACCGGGGAAGAACTCTACTTGACAAACACAGAAGAAGAAGATGAAGAACAAAAACACAAATGTCGCGAAATCGAGAAACCCAAATGTCGCAAAATCGACAAACCCAATGTCTACGTAAACAACAAACCCAAATGCCCTCACGAAAAATAATAAAAAGAAGAAGAGGAGAAGAGGAAGAAGAAAATAAGAAACTTATCTTTGATAAATAAACAACACGACAATGAAGACGACGAGTACAAATAACAAGAAGGAGAAGATGACAACGAGTATGAAAGCAATGAAGAAGACGTTGAGTAAGACGACGAAGAAAACAAAGAGAGGTTAACGACGACGGTTTTTGTTTTGTGAAATTAACCAGAGAAGTTAACGACGACGGTTTACAGTATAAGTTTCTTTTTTCTTTTGTGAAATTAACCAGAGAAGAAGAAGAAAAAGAAAGAAGAAAACAAATTTTGTTTCAAGGGTGTAATCGTAATTACACCCTTGACGTTTTTTTTTTTTTTTTAACCAAAACTGTTTTC
This sequence comes from Lepidium sativum, assembly GCA_023374145.1. Classification (NCBI taxonomy): domain Eukaryota; kingdom Viridiplantae; phylum Streptophyta; class Magnoliopsida; order Brassicales; family Brassicaceae; genus Lepidium; species Lepidium sativum. Next base: position 16,263 of record JAKUCM010006765.1, on the reverse strand, counting down.
GTAAGTACAGTATAATTTTGCTTAATTTGAGCAATTCTTTCAATATTCTAAACACGTTTTTTTAAGAAATTCAACGAGAGTCTCTTATCCGACAAAAAAACGAGAATCTCTTATAAGTCATTTTTAACGTCCTAATTTCTCACTTATTGGTAATGTAAAGCACGACTGTTATATTGTTTGTTTAAAACCAAATTCCTAATAATTGAAAAACTCTATTTAGATTACTTTCCATACAAACCGTTAATTTGGAGGCGGTTCGAGTGGTTGTTAGCCATCTTTTGTTTAGTTTCTACGTTTGGTAAGCAGAATAAGTGTGCATTTTCCGGAGAAAAATATTTGAGAAAAAAGATTTTTATGTTGAAAAAACTAATATTTAACAAAGATATGTATCACAAGATAAATAAACTAATTCTTATTGGTGCGTGAGAAGTATCTCTCAGCACACCCCACCTTTCAAATTGTAGCGTGATATCATAAGTTCTCAACTTGTCAAGAAAGTACACGAACTCCTTTCGACCAAAAGACTTTGTACATATATCAACCATTTGATTTTTGGTGTGTACGTAGTTGGTCTTGATTGTACCATTAAATACTTCATAATGGACGCAGTGAATATAACCTCAACATGTTTAGTGCGTTTATGATAGACGGGAGTACCACCAAGATAAATTGCAGAGTGACTATCCTGATAAAGTGTCATTGAGCTCGTGTGATTAACACCAAGATCTCTGAGAACACGTTTAAGCCACAAGTGTTCTTGAGTAAGATATATCATAGTTCTATATTCTGTTTCAGCAAAAGATCAACTTACAATAAGTTTATTTTGTGTTTTCCATGATAATTGGAGAAGTTCCTAGCTGAACAAAATAACCCGTCGTTGACCGTCATGTTAAGGGCAACTAGCTCAATCGGAATCACACCACCCATTAATTTGCATATCCAAATCAGCTCTCAAAAGTTTACCTTGTCCCGGGTTTGAATTCAAATAATGAAGTGTCTTTGATGCAACATTCCAGTGGTCTATGCGTGGTTCTTTCATAAACTGAGGAAGAATATGGACTGAATAGGACAAATCGGCCAACAAGACGACGATACGATTCTGGATCCGTTATAAAAGGAGACTCGAATCTAGCAAGTTTATGGTTCTGTTCTAGAGGAATAAGAGATGGCTTTGCACCTAACAATCCCGCATCTAAATTCACATCACAAGCATATTTTCTCTGCGACAAATAAATACCAGTATTGTTTCTTGTAAGTTCATGACCAAGAAAATATTTTAAAACACCCAAATCTTTCATATGAAAATATGTGGAGAGATACCTTTTGAAGCTTGTAATCTTGGTGAAGTTATTTCCACTAATAATCAAGTCGTCGACATACACTAAAACCTGAAGCACATTACCATTGCGAACTTAGGTGAATAAAGAATAAACTAATCTAGACTGAACAAAACCATACGTTTTCAAAGCGGAAGACAGTTTAGCAAACCAACACTATGGTGCCTACTTCAAGGCATACAAATACTTATGTAGGTTACAAACCAAATTAGGATTTTCTCATTCAAAACCCAATGAACATTTCATGTAGAGACCATCCTCCAAATCAATGTGAATGAAGGCATTATGCACATCCAATTGGTGCAACTCATAGTTTTGAATAGCAACGGTAACAAGGAATAGACGAACAGTTTTCATCTCCGGCACATGTGCGAATGATTCACCATAATCCACACCCTCTTTTTGGTTATTACTGAGAACCATCAGTCGAGCCGTATACCTTTCCAATGTACCATTTGGTCCCTAAAGCTCGCTTTCCTGGAGGCAAAGTAGTAAGTGACCAAGTATTAGTATTTCTCAATGCAAAAATTTCATATTTCATTGTAGTGCGCTATATGTCGTCTTGACAAGCTTTTACAGTGGCGAGATTCAGGAAATGTAGACACAACATCTAAATATGCGGTATGACGTTCAGTAAATCGTGAACAATACACATATTTGTCTATTGGGTAACGAACTTTGAGTAGATTATTCATATGTGCAGAAACTGTCACATATTCTTTTAGTTTTGCAGGTTGCTTGCGTTGGCGATGACTTCTACTAAGTGGTTCAACTGCTGGTTACAGAGTCACAAACTGAGCAGAAGGTGATGTAGCAATATTAGGATAAGTGGCATATGGTACCAAGGTAACATGTATTGAATCATTTGAAGAAGAAATAGAGTTTTGAGGATCTGTTTCAGCACTAATGTTATCAAGTAAAGACGATAATGATGCATGAGTCAACAATGAATCAAGTACATAAGATGCTGCAGTCAGTGTGTTATTTGGAACAAAATCATCGGAGGCAAAGACAACCTTGTCTCATCCAAAACAGAGCTCTCCGTAGGAGAAGAAAACGGGTAGTTATTCTCCGTAAAACTATATCCTGTGACACAAAATATTTGTGTGTCTCGAGATCATATTAACGCCAACCTTTTTGTGCGTGAAGATAACCCTCGCACATGTTAGAGTTCGAAGCTTAGATTGGTTGGTGATGATTGCTGTTGAGTCGTAAGTACAGAGCCGTGATGGATAATCACTGCGCTTAAGCAAGAGTCCGCCAATCCGTGATGAATTCAGAGCGGGCTTTACCAAAAACGTTAACTCTGTGTCCTTGAAGCTCTGAATCACGCAGAGTTCAAGGTGAGTTTGTCAGAGAAGAAGAAGACTCTCAATGAGCTATATAACCAGAAGGATTGGTTTCTTGAAGAAGAAAGAAATCGGCCATGGAGCTTCGAGAGTTCTTCTTTCCTTTTTTTATAACCAAAGATGCTTTATCTTTTGGTTTTTGTAAACCAGTTGGACAATGTTGGTTTAGGTTTTTAATTTAATTTGTCGCATTAAACCACATTAAACCGTTGGTCTAATATTTTGGTTAACATAACTCCAACATTCCCCCTCTTGTTAACTATAATAGAGGCTGGTTTCTTGTTAATATCTCTAAAGATTTGAATTAACAAACTTCCCTGATACAAACTCGCATATAACATCCATTCCCATTCATGAAACTCAGCTTAAGATCTTTTACTTGAACACAAAAGAATGCATCTTGTATTAACCGAATGCACTTTCATTCTTATCATGTCTTGCTTTTGTTTCTCCAGTGTATGGTTCTTTCCCGACTTTAGTTGCTCCCTTTGTTTGACCTTTTGAACCATGTTGATGTACTTTGTGAATCATGCATGGTAAGGAGCCCGAGGCAGTCTAATGTCTAGGTTCATCCACTCCCATGTCCTTGGCAGTTTCATGAACTGTTTTCCCACTCAATGGTTTTGTCAATGGGTCAGCAATGTTTTTTCCAGACCTGACATATTCAAGTGATAGAACACCGGTTTCAATCAACCCTCTTATCACTTTATGTCTCATCCTTATATGCCTTTTCTTCCCATTATAGTGCTTGTTTAGAGCCACAGCAATTGCTGCTTGAGAGTCACACTTTAGAGATATAGAAGTGTGGTTCTTGTCATGCATTGGTAAGTCAGCAAGAATACATCTTAGCCACTCTGCTTCTTGTCCAGCCAATTCCAATGCAATCAGTTCTGATTCCATTGTTGACCTAGCAGTGCATGTCTGTTTGTTTGATTTCCATGAGACTGCACCACCTCCAAGAGTGAACACGAATCCACTGGTGGAGTTGATCTCATCATTATCTGTGATCCAATTGGCATCACAGAATCCTTCAAGTATACACACCGCATTGTTGTAGTTCAATGACCAATCCCTTGTTGCTTTTAGATATCCCATTAGCCTGCTCAAAGCATTCCAATGATCTAAGCTTGGATTTTGTGTGTACCTACATAGTCTGCTGACTGAATATGCAATGTCTGGCCTTGTGCAATTCATAAGGAACATTACACTTCCCAGCACTTTGGCGTAATCTCCCTGTCTCACACTTTCACCTCTGTTCTTGTGTAGGTGAATTGAGGAGTCATATGGTGATTTATATGTTGGTCCTTCTCAGAAATCAAACTTCTTTAGGATCTTTTCGATATAGTGAGACTGCGACAGGGAAAAACCAAGGTTAGTTTTTGAAACTTTGATTCCAAGAATAACATCTACTTCTCCTAGATCTTTCATGATGAACTTGGATTCAAGAAACAACTTAGTATCTTTTACTAGTTCTAATGATGTTCCTAGGATTAGCATATCGTCTCCATATAAGCAAATAATTATAAAAACGTCCCTAGAACCTTTGCTGAAGATACAAGTGTCACCCGAGTTCAACATAAAGCCATTTTCAGTTAACGTAGAGCTAAACTTCTCAAACCATTGCTTAGGGGCTTGTTTAAGGCCATAGAGTGATTTTCTTAGTCTACACACTTTGTTTTCCTGGCCATCTATCTCAAATCCCTCAGGTTGTGTCATGTAGATTTCTTCTACTAAGTCACCATTTAAGAATGCGGTTTTCACATCCATTTGATGTACTATCAACTTAAACAGACTAGCTAGACTTAGAAGCAACCTAATAGAAGCTATTTTGGTGACAGGAGCATATGTATCAAAGAAATCAACTCCCTGTTTTTGCGTAAACCCTTTAGCCACTAATCTTGCTTTGAACTTGTCTATGCTTCCGTCTGCTTTGAGTTTCTTTTTCAAAACCCATTTACATCTGATTGGCTTGAATCCTTTAGGCAGTTCTACAATTTCCCATGTATGGTTAGCCATGATTGAGTCGAATTCATTGTTCACTGCTTCTTTCCAAAATGTTGCATCAACACTTTTCATAGCTTCTGTGAAGGTTTCTGGATCTTCACTCAGCAGGAAAATGTGCACGAATTCTTCTGACAATTCTTCATACTCTGTCAGGAAGCTGGTGATGAAGTCAGGTCCAAAATTTTTGATTGTTCTTGCCCTTTTGCTTTTCCTTACTTCATTGATTTCTCCTTCAGAATCTGTTCTGATTCCTTTTGCTATTGTACCTGAACTCGTAGATTCTTCTTTAAATGGGAAAATGTTTTCGAAAAATTCCACATCTCTAGATTCTATAACGTTTCCTAGATGTTTAGAAACAGAATCAAAGGATATACACCTGAATGCTGCACTTTCTGCAGCATAGCCAATGAAGATAGAATTTACCGTTTTTGAACCAATATTTGTTCTCTTGAAGTCGGGTAATCCCACCTTTGATAAGCACCCCCAAACTTTCATGTAGCTCAGGTTTGGTGAGTAACCCTTCCATAGTTTGTAGGGAGTGACTTCAAGCCTTTTGTGAGGGACTTTGTTCAATATATAGCATGCAGTGAGTACTGCTTCTCCCCACATGAAGTCTGGAAGTCCTGAGCTTAGAAGCATCGCATTCATCATGTTTTTAAGAGTCCTGTTCTTTCTCTCTGCTATACCATTCTGTTGTGGACTATATGGTGCAGTTTTTTCATGTATTATCCCTTCTTCTATGCATAAAGACTTCATAGATTCATTGATATACTCTCCACCTCTATCAGTTCTAATTCTTTTAATTTTTCTACCTAGTTGATTCTCTACTTCCGCTTTGTATCTTTTGAATATATCAAAGACTTCATCCTTAGAACTCAATAGATATACTTTGGTGAACCTGGAAAAGTCATCTACAAAAGTGATATAATACCTTTTACCCCCTCTGCTTGGTGTGTTCCTGAAGTCTGCGAGATCTGAATGAACCAAGTCTAGAAGTGATGAGCTTCTTGCTATGGGATACATGTATGGTTTTCGGCTACTCTTAGCTTCAACACACACCTCGCATTTAGACAATCCAGAATTCAAGTTGTCAGTGATTAGACCAATTTGTTTTAACCTTTGAATAGATCTCTCATTCAGATGTCCTAGTCTACCATGCCATGTATTGAGATCACACACCAAGTAAGAACAATTTTCAATTTTATTACCACAGTCAGTTTCGATTACAAACAAGTTTCCTTTACAGAATGCTTTACCGACATAGTTTCCATTTTTAGAGAGCACTAATCTACCTGCTTCTATTACTTGTTTAATTCCACTAGTCATAAGTAAAGCACTTGAAATCAGATTTCTACGCATGGAAGGAACATAGAGTGTTTTTGAGAGGGTTAGAGTTCTCCCTGAAGATAGCTTGATGTCCACATCTCCAATACCTGACACCTTCAGTACACTTGAGTCTCCAAGAAACACATTGTTGTTTACAGCTTCATTTAAGTTCTTGAAGAGTGATTTTTGAAAGCAAGTGTGTCTTGTGGAGCCGGAGTCAATCACCCATTCTACTCCTTCTGATGTGGAGTATATTTCCGTGACCATTGCCACTAAGTCTTCAAGAATCACATCTTCAGTTAGATGGGAAGTGGCTCCATTTTTTATTCTTGCAGGACAATCTTGTTTCTTGTGTCCTATTTGATTGCAGATCCAACATTTGACTTTCTTCTTGAAGTCAACAGTTTGTTTTGCAGATGTTGTGTTCTGCCTCTTGCCGTGTTTGCTCCTTTCTCTGCTTCCTTCTACAAGATTAGCATCATGTTTAAAGGATCTGATCACATATTCCTTACCTGAGTAGCGACGATTGGCGTCTTCTATCATGATGTCTGAGATTAAGTCGTCTAGATTCATTCTTTTCTTGTCATGTTTCAGCTTGGATCGGTAGTTGTTCCAGGAAGATGGAAGTTTATCTATCAAAACCAAAGCTGCAAGATGATCGTCGATAGCCATACCTTCAGCTTGAATCCGAGAGATTGTGGACTCGTAGTCATGGAGCTGTTCGAGAATAGGCTGATCTTCTCGTATCATGAAGGAGGTCCACTGTGAGGTGACGTACTGCTTCTTGCCTTCGTCTTCTCCACCATATCTCTTTTTCAAATTTTGCCGAATCGTAATTTACATAGATGTGGAACAGTTTTTCGGAGAGGTTTTGAATTATGTGTCCTCTGCAAGTGCGATTGTGATCTTCAAATGTGCCTTCTTTTCTATGTCTTTTATTCGGTGATTCTTCCTGTTTCTCCGTTGAAGCCATCATTGATGAATCCGTGTCTTCAGTCAGTACATAATCAATTCCAATTTCTTGGAAGAAGAAGAGAAGTTCTTCAGCCCATCGCCGATAATTTCCTCCATTGAGAGGTTGTAATTTCGACAAGTCCGGCACAACGGAGTTTCTCGGCATCATCAAATTTCAAGAAAAGGGATGAGAAGAATGCAATCGAACTCAAAGAAAATCTTGCTTAAGATTGTTAGAGTTCGAAGCTTAGATTGGTTGGTGATGATTGCTGTTGAGTCGTAAGTACAGAGCCGTGATGGATAATCACTGCGCTTAAGCAAGAGTCCGCCAATCCGTGATGAATTCAGAGCGGGCTTTACCAAAAACGTTAACTCTGTGTCCTTGAAGCTCTGAATCACGCAGAGTTCAAGGTGAGTTTGTCAGAGAAGAAGAAGACTCTCAATGAGCTATATAACCAGAAGGATTGGTTTCTTGAAGAAGAAAGAAATCGGCCATGGAGCTTCGAGAGTTCTTCTTTCCTTTTTTTATAACCAAAGATGCTTTATCTTTTGGTTTTTGTAAACCAGTTGGACAATGTTGGTTTAGGTTTTTAATTTAATTTGTCGCATTAAACCACATTAAACCGTTGGTCTAATATTTTGGTTAACATAACTCCAACAGCACACACAACGTCGAGTTCTTGGAGAAAATTTGTCACCTCAGTGACGTTGATTATAAGCATACTAAAGAGATCCAAAGACTCGGATATGAGCAAAAGAAGGAAGCTTCTTGTACATGTGTTCATACGGAGTACCTCTGTTCAATACTTTGCTATGCGTTCTATTTATCAAAAACACTGCAGTAAACACATACTCACCTCAAAATTCGATAGGTAACTGTGACTGAAACCGTAAAGCTTGTTCCACATTCATAAGTCTATGCTTGTGTTCGACACGACTGTTTTGTTGCGGCATACCTACACAAGAAGTATCGTGTCTAATCCCTTGGTGATAAAAGAAATAATGCAGACATAGGAACTCACTACAGTTGTCACTTCTCACAGTCCAAATAGTACCATTAAATTGGTTATCCACAAGAGCCAAACAATACCTATGTTGTTTTAAATTATCACTGATGGGAAAAATGTTTCTTGCTTCACATGAAGACAAATAGAACAAGTCCTATGAATTAAATCATTACAACTCGAAGAAATTAAATCAGGCAGAAATTTAAAATCTTGAGTTGAAGGATTGCCCAATCTCATATGCCAGAACTTCAATCTATCATCGGCTTTAGTTGCTAAAGCTCCCATAGTCTCCATGCTTCTAAACTGATATTCTCCATTCACTCGTTTACTAATTCCCATCATCGTCCTTGTAGTGCGGTCCTGGAGAACAATAAAATGGTCAGCCATTTGCGCAACACAATGAATCTCATCCATCAACTGACCAACTAATTTCAAATCTGGTTTCACCCCATCAACAAAGAAAACTGATTCCATTAATAAACTTGATCCTTAATCAACTGTTCCAGCTTGTGTAGTCAACTTTTCTCTATTGTCTGCTAGAATCACTAAAACTGGTGGTATACTATGTATGTTGCTCAAGATTTCTCTTGTACTTGTCGTATGGTGTGTAGCACCTGTGTCTAAGATCCAAAAAGGAGTTAAAGAACACATACCAGTCAGCGTTTCTGAAATGAGTGGCAGGTGATTTGACAGGGATGTGACGGATCAATATTAGTTGACGACACACCGTCCTTTTTGGGAGAGAAAACCTCACGACCAAGCAATAACTCTTTAAGAGGATTTGAAGTTATCGATAAAATCAAGTCTAAGGTTGAGAAATTTTGTCCTGGAATCGTCTCTTGCGCTGACATTCTCGCTATAAGTGCTTGTGACTATGTTCTCCTCGTTAGTCACATCTATCTTCTGCTTTCTTCTCAACTTAGTCTCTACCATTTTTACTCATTACTTACATTACATCTCTTAATTTGACTAAGCACCTTGGTGGGCCTGGATGGAGTGTGAAACTAGGAATACGAGACTCCAAAACAGCGAGCTTTTCTACAGCTAACTCAGGCGTGATCCCTCCTCCGAGCAGTACCCTTAGCAACCTTATCAACCGTTTTAAAGCCCAAGGTCTATCTACACGTGACATAGTCTCTCTCTGGTGCTCACACCAATGGTGATGAGCCCCGACCTAACGGACCGAACACGGACAATAAGACTGCCGAAGGACCCAGCCGCGAAACACGAAGTTCAGTCCAAGCCCCGACCATTGACCCAGGGATCACCACTAGGTCCAAGACAGCTGCTCAAAAGACGCAAGCCAAGTGCAACCTATTCGTGACCGAATTCCTAAAGTCGCATGATCCTCGATCATGCGATCAGTCCAGCCGCGATCCGATGGAGGTTATCCGATTGGTCTTCACCATCTCAAGGTGAAGACCTTAAGACGTTAAGGCAGCTGGGTACTCTTTTCCCTCACCTTGGTTTTGTCCCAAGTGGTTTCCCAAGGGAGGTTTTAATGAGGCCGGGCACTTAGCGCATGGACGCGCAACTTCCCTTGCCGCGTCCATCCTTATCCTTATCTTTTTCTAGCCGTTTTAACTTTATGTACGGACCTTTATTCCGCGCTTTTGTTTTGGCCCACGTGTCTAGGGCTTCTGCTCTTTTGTCTTTCCTATTTAAAGGACCATTATGTAATGTTTTGAGGTTAGCTTTTTTGAATGAAAAATCGTTTAAACCCCTCGCTGCGTGAGACTCGCACCGAAAAGCTTAGTCGCCGTTGAACCGGGTTCTCGACGGCTAAGCTGACCGTATCGTGAGGCGAGTCACTCCTCACGTGTCGTCATTCGTTCCATTTTATCACGATACCCTCTTTTCCCCTCGAATCTCTCTGTCGGAGCCCTCGGTTGCACCAAGTCCGAGGCCCTTAACCGTCCGCAACCTTTTCTTTCTCTTTTTCCGACTTTTCCCCACTCTTTTTCCGTCAATGGCCAAACCCAGAATCCCACCGTGACTTGTGACGCATCAAATGGTCAAGCAAAATGCGCCACATTCAGGAACCCGTATCTACAATGAAAGCAACATTGACCTTTCTTTCGCAATCTCAAGACGGAGGAACTGCCCGGCTGCTAATGGCTCTGGTGATAGGAAAGAAGCTAATCTCGACATTCGCTCTCCTGTAAGGTTTGACCATGGCTACTTCAAGCAACTTCTCGGCCACAAGGGTCTGCTTACTTCAGACCAAGTCCTCTTCAATGGCGGTTTCACGGACTCGCTCATCGTAGCTTATAGTCAGAATCTCAACGCCTTTTACCGCGACTTCGTTAGAGCCATGATTATAATGAGCAATATCAGCCCACTAACAGGATCCAAGGGTCAGATCCGCAACAATTGTCGTAGGCCCAATTAGATCCTTTACCATGTTTAATGCGTATCTTCTTCGTCAACTGTTTATATAATAGATCTCAACGATAGACATGTAAGGAAATAAAAGTATGTGGGCTATGCAGTTTTTAATTTAGGTGACTGTCTTCATTTGGTATTTTACTAAAAATAAAACGAGATGATTTGTTTCAGAACTTTATGCTCAGTTATTAAATAACAAAATTTATTAACCCAATCAGATAGATAAATATCATTAAAATGGTGGCAACATGAGAGCCGTTGGATGAAAAGGGAATTCGGGAATGAGAGACACGTGTAAAGCACTTGAAAGTATTAAGATAGAGATGGGAACAGAGGAACAAGTGGCCTCAGGTTTGCCTAATTAAAACACTGGATTTTTTTTTTTATTCTTTTTTGTCTTCGTGGACCGCCAATGACGTTTAATTCCGTTTTCATGTCCTCCTCTTCTTCTGCTGCTTCTTCTTCCTCCTTTTTATTTAATTTTTTTAATTGTCGTAAAAAGAAGCTGAGGAAGAGAAGGAGAAGCTTGGTAGAGGGATTCAGGTGTCGATAGAGAGATCTGTACGTATTCGCTCGAGATCTCGGATTCATTCCCAGAATCTTATTTTTTTCTCCGGTGAGTTTTTTTTAATCGATCTTCGTATCTCTTAAATTACTCGTGCGAATTGTCTATTTCATGTTGAATTGGGTTTTTTTATATTGCCGATCTACGTTTTTGTTCGGAATTTAGAGGAAACGTGGTAATGGGGAAGAAAAACGATAGCAATGATCGCTTTTGCTTTAGGGCTTTAGAGCTGAGATTTTGTGTGGATTGTGTTTTGATTCGCGATTGATAATTTTTTCTCCCTCGCATTTTCTTTTTCTTCGGTAGAATCAGATTTTCCTTGGCGAAATCGTTGGATTGACTAGTGTAATGCTTAGGAAACAAATACAAATGTTCCCATTTTTGTGTTCAACGTTTGTATCTATTGTATATTGATTATGGCAGAAACGAAACCTGATTGCTTTGTATTACTTGACAGACTCAGATTCCGCCAAGTACTTCAGAGGTGTAATTATGCCGCTCATCTATTTTCAAATCCACTCGGGCACTCTCATAAATGCTGGAATTTGTGTTGTACCGTCAGGGGATTCGTTTCACGAGCTCATGAGGTTATGAATCGTGAGGTACCACAGACTTTGAGCTAAGCTGAGAGCAAGTGTGTTTCTTACTGACTTCTAAGTTTGTAGATTAGATGGAAAATAAGCCAAGTGTCTTGACTGAAAAATATGATGTTGGGAGATTGTTGGGTCAAGGTACTTTTGCCAAGGTGTATTATGGAAGGAGTATTCTTACCAACCAGAGTGTTGCAATTAAGATGATCGACAAGGAAAAGGTTATGAAAGTTGGGCTTATCGAACAGATCAAGAGAGAGATATCTGTTATGAGGATTGCTAGACATCCTAACGTAGTGGAGTTGTACGAGGTCATGGCAACGAAAACGAGGATCTACTTTGTTATGGAATATTGTAAAGGTGGAGAGCTCTTCAACAAGGTTGCCAAAGGGAAGTTGAGAGATGATGTTGCTTGGAAGTACTTTTATCAGCTTATCAACGCGGTTGATTTTTGCCACAGCCGACAAGTGTATCATCGTGACATAAAGCCAGAGAATCTGTTGCTAGATGATAATGAGAATCTCAAGGTATCTGATTTCGGGTTAAGTGCCCTTGCTGAATGCAAGCGGCAAGATGGTCTCCTACATACTACTTGTGGTACACCTGCATATGTTGCTCCTGAAGTGATCAATCGAAAAGGCTACGACGGCATAAAAGCAGATGTTTGGTCTTGTGGGGTGGTTTTGTTTGTTCTATTGGCTGGCTATCTACCTTTCCATGACTCCAATCTGATGGAGATGTACAGGAAGATAGGAAAAGCAGACTTTAAGGCCCCAAGCTGGTTCGCTCCAGAAGTACGTAGGCTGCTGTGTAAGATGTTGGACCCGAACCCTGAAACTAGAATCACCATCGCAAGAATCAGGGAGAGTTCTTGGTTCAGAAAAGGTTTACATATGAAACAGAAAAGGATGGAGAAACGAATCAATGAGACAAAATCTCTGGAAGCTAGTGTTGCAGGTACAAGTGAGAACGGAGCAGGTCCAAGCGAGAACAGGGACAGGGTCGCAGAGGAAAACCATACTGACCAACCTACACATTTAAATGCTTTTGATATAATTGCCTTGTCTGCTGGGTTTGATCTGGCAGGACTGTTTGGAGATGTGTATAACAAACGAGAATCTAGATTCACATCTCAGAAACCTGCTTCAGTGATCATTTCTAAGTTAGAGGAGGTGGCGCAACAATTGAAACTGAGCATAAAAAAGCGAGAAGCAGGTCTGTTCAAGCTTGAACGTTTAAAAGAAGGAAGAAAAGGCATTTTATCGATGGATGCAGAAATATTTCAAGTAACGCCATCATTTCATCTGGTGGAAGTGAAAAAATCAAATGGAGATACTCTGGAGTATCACAAATTAGTGGCAGATGATCTAAGGCCTGCTCTGTCAGATATTGTGTGGGTTTGGCAGGACGACAAAGATGATCCTTCTTCTCAACAAGAGCCAAAACCAGAACAACGTGAAGAACCCTTATAGTTTTGAATTTTGTTAATTTGTCAAGACTTGAATTTTGGTTAACTCTTGACGCTAAACGCATATGAGTTTCGTACAAATTCATTTGTGAAAAAAGGAAAATCCAGCTTAATACAATGTCGTTTGACGAACTTATTGCCACTTCTTCTGAGTTGAGAACTTTCAGTTGCTTGCTTAAACTTATAACATGAAGACCACAAACCTACGTATCTTCCACTCTGTTTGGAAGGGAGGAGAATTCAGATAAAGAGAGTGGTCGAAACTGGGAAACAGACTTCGACGTCATTGAGATTTAGTAGAGAAGACGAGATCAATTATAGTGTACAGAGACAATATGATGCAGTCCATTGCAACACTTACACAATTACAGACAATAGACAGATAGTAAGAAAACTCAAGAAGAGCGTTTGGAATCAGAACAGAGATGGTTCCAGAGATAGCGACCACTTGCCATGTCAACGCATGTCCAGAATCCAGACTTCATTGCCATTCCCACCTGAGGCCAGAAAAACCCATTTTTATTCCAAATTAGAAAGAGATAGAGAGAGTGAAGATCCAAGGAAAAGGAGAAACCTTGGAGAGTCTGGAGTCAGAGTCAGAGTTGGAGTCGTCGGCGATATCAGCGTCGGTGAGAGGGTCATTAAGAGGATCGTCGGAGGCAGAGTTAAGCTTCTTGAGGACGAAGAAGCCAGCGAGAGTAGCTGAAAGAAATATGAGAATCAGCCTTAATGGACACATCTGCTTCTTCTCCTCTTTTCTTGATTTGCTATTTCCAGTTTTAATGAAGACAATCAGAAGAGAGAGGAAGACGAGTTGATGAAGAAGAAGAGAGAGATGAGGAGGGGAAAAAAGAAAAAGAAAAAGAAAAAGAAAAAAAAAGAAAAAAAAACAAAAAAAGGCGAAAAATTCAAAGGGTGTTAGTTGAAGAAGTGTCAAATTAGGTAGGCCATTCCCTAAAGTCATCTAGTATTTCAATTTAGGGTGGTTTGCCTTATGGTAAAAGTAAGAGCTAATTATTTAAATAAAACAAATGTTTAAAAATTAATTATAATAATTTTTTTTAATTTTATAAATATTATGTTATTTTTTTAATAAGTAAACAAAAAAATGTATTTACGAAAATGTCATTAATGAAATTTGTCATGTAAACGATCAGTTCTACTAACTAACGGAGTACAACATAGTAGAGTTAATAAAAACGTTAGTATAGTTAAAGTGTGCTTAGTATAGTTGACATGAATTAAAAGTCGTTTATGGAGTTGATTTTTGCGTTTTAATCAACTATACTAAACTAACATAGTGCAACGCAATAGAGTTAATCAAACGTTAGTAGAGTTAAAGTGTGTTTAATAGAGTTGACATGAATTAAAAGTTGTGCATAGTGGAATTAGAATTTATGCGGTATAGTTGATTTCCATGTTTTAATCAGCTCTACAAAAGTATTTGAATGCAAGGTAATAGAGTTTAAATGTGTGCATTAGAGTTGAAATGTGCGAAAAAATTTGTGCATGATAGAGTTAAAGTTTAACTTGTGATAGAGTTAAATAGTGTTTAGTATAGTTAATGACCTTTGTATCTATGGTAATTGTGAAAAACCTAGACTACGTTTGCAGTAAAGTTAAAATGACAAATTTACCCTTCACTTATTAGCTCATATGCCACTCACCTAACTGCTTCCTCCATAACTGACGCCATTAGAGCTCTCTTTAAGCTCCTTTACTTCTTTCAAGGTCCTTCATTGTAGTGTTTATTGGGTTTTTCTGTCTGGATCTATGGATCAAATTATTTTGGTTTGTGGATTTGGAGTTTTAAAGAAAGTCAATGGAGTTTTTTGGTGGACCAGTCCTACGGGTGTCGGATCATAGGCATTGGTGAAGATTTAAGGTTCGATGAATTTCTGGGGATGATTTATGCCGATTTCAGTTTGCATCAACAATGTCATGAGGTAAAATTAAGCTACATGCCAAATGTAGTCACACTACCACAAGATACTCCCCCTGTCTTTGTAAGTAACGAAAGAAAATTGCTAGTGTTTTTGCAACAATTTTGTATAGAAGCAATGCGTCTATGTGTCGAGATTTCCACTAGATCTCGTGTATCAGCGAGTTCCCCTAAAAAAGGTAACGGTAAAGGTAACAAAGACGAAAAAATTTCATTGTAAGTGGGAGAACTATGATGTTTCGTGTGATAGAGTTGACCTTTGGTCTAATAGAGTTGGTTATTTATCTAGAAGAGATAGCCCTTGTAGTCGAGTTGGTCAAAAGTGTGATGTAGTTGATCCGGTGTTTAGTAAAGGTTGATCAAACAATGAGCGTATGCCAAAAAATGTGAAACACGAAACTAAACATGCAGAGGACGAAGATACGAAATTCAGATTCGACTGTTGCGATGATATGGATGGCGCAAGCTCATATGATGAAGATTATATCAGTGTTCGTAGAAAATCAAAGGAAGAAGAGAAGATAAAAATCTTGGAGAAAACAATGGGTTTGGATATAAAGGATGAGTATTTGGACATAGAAATGTCAGCGCTAGCATTGGTTGTTAGGCAACGATACTCATCAAGAAAAGAACTCGTGACTAGGCTAAAGATTTTTTATGTCTTACAAAGGTTTGACTTTGATGTTGTTGCTTCATCGAAAACAGTGTTGGATGTGAAATGTTGGGTACCAAACTATCAGTGGAGACTGCGAGCTTCACCTGTTGATGATGGTGGTTGTTTCTTTGTCCGAAAGTATATAGGAGAACATAGTTGTTTTATTACAAAGATATCAGGTCTTGCACGACAAGCGTCTATTAAAGTCTTAAGACATTTATACGTGGAATTCGTAGGTGGAATTGGGTCATATGTTATTCCTCGACATGTTGCTGATTCAATGAACAAGCGATTCGGTCTGAAGGTACAAACTTCATATAATGTAATATAGTTAATGTCGGCACGCTGGATTTAATCTTATTGTAGTAGAGTTAATGTGGAAACAATAAAGTTATCTTCCTTGTAGTTGAGTTAATGTAATCAGTTAAACTTGTTTACTAGAGTTAAATGTCGGTATGGCTGAATTGATTTTTATGTAGTAGAGTTAATGTGGAAATGTAATGGAGTTAATGTAGTCACCGTAGATTTAAACTCGTTTATAGTAGAGTTAAGTGTCCTCGTAGTGGAGTTAATCTATTTGAAGAAGTAACTCTTCTGGTAATGGAGTTAAGGTGGAAATAATAGAGTTTTCTTTGTAGTAGAGTTAATGTAGTTAGTTAAACTTGTTCTCTCTCTCTC
>JAKUCM010006764.1:0-20519 GCA_023374145.1 Lepidium sativum | reverse complement strand
CCAATTTGATAAACAAGTTTTTACGGTGTTTTCTCAAATACCAAACTGTTTATGTAATCAATTGCAGTACAGTATGGTGTCAATCCACTGGGAGAGTAACTAGCAATCAAGATATAATCTACTTATTCTAATCTAAGCCAAATTCGGTTTTAGTGAGTGGTGATCTATCCTAGGTGACAACGAAATCTAAAAAATGCTAAAAATGAAACAGAGTATTAGAATGTAAGACAGAGCATTAAAAGTAAAGCAATAATGAAACTAATAAAGTGCAACACGAAATCTCAACCTAAAGCAGAGTATTAAAATCACGAAAATTCAATAAGGAAAAACGGGTTCTCGAGGATTAGGATCAATGATTAGGGTATTCCTAGGGGTTCTAGACTTATCTATCAACCTATTTAGATGACCTCTAAGCAAGGAATCACTAAGTAATCACATTCGCTCTCGCGCAATGGGACCTCTCCTAAAAGACAACCTGACTTGACTCTCGCCCAACGATTGGAAATTCAAGAGGCCTTAAGTATGGACCTTACAAAGCCTAATAACACCCTAGACAATCAATCTCTTGAGCTAGGAAGATGCTATCTTAATTTAAGCATGTTCAAGTGATTCCCCAAACGCCTCTCGGGGGGGATTCACCAAGAGATCGAATTTCAATTGATCAGAAAGAAACAAGCATTAAGAACACTTAAACTAAAGAGATCTAAGACCTTATTTAAACATAGACAAATCTAGAAATCCCTAAGTTTTCCCCTAATCTCACCCTTTCCTCAAGAACCCTAGACTAACTTACTCAGAATTCATGAAATAAAACATAGACTTAAAATCGAAAATCAATTGCATAAACTTAAGACTTAAAACCGTAAATTGCTAAAAGAAAGAACTCGAAATTTTGCTGGAAAAGATTGTATATTGAAAGTAGAAATTCTAGTACAATTTATAGATCAAAAGATCTTAAAGAAAAAGGAAAAATACTTAAAGAGAAAAAGGGAAAAATTCCCTTGAAAGAAAAATGGGAATTTCCTTTTAAAAGTTAAAAGGAAATTTCCCTAAGAAAGAAAAATAGAAAAGAACTAAAAGATAATTGGGCTTGCACAAAGGGGCTTTTGATGGGCCTTTTTCGCAGAGAAGCCCAAAGATTCAATCTTCGTCTAAAGTCTCAGTTCTGGTCCGTAAAGGCACTCGACCAAGTGATGGTCGAGTGTCATGCTCGAGTGTCGGAGACTCGAGTGACAAATCTTCTGGTTTGCATCTTGAACTTCAACCTTAGACCAGTCGATTCCTCATTGGTCTTCTTGTACTCCAAAATACTTCGTGATAAGCTCCAAAAAGTACCTAAAAGTCCCTTTTATGCAATGTATGCAATGCCCGATACTAATAATGCAAATTATGCTAAAAGGAACCTAAAACAATGATAATAATGCAAGTATGAATGCAAAACATGCTAAATAATGGTCCTAAAATGTGGTAAAATGCAGACACATCAATCAGTAAGAAACAAGCATTAAGAACACTTAAATTAAAGAGATCTAAGACCTTAATCAAACATAAACAAATCTTGATTCCCTAAATTTTCCCCTAATCTCACCCTTTCCTCAAGAACCCTAGACTAACTTACTCAGAATTCATGAAGTAAAACATAGACTTAAAATCGAAAATCAATTGCATAAACTTAAGACTAAAAATCGTAAATTGCTTTGTAAAGATAGAACTCGAAATTTGCTAGAAAAGATTGTATATTGAAACTTGAAATTCTAGTACAATTTATAGATCAAAAGATCTTAAAGAAAAAGGAAAAATACTTAAAGAGAAAAAGGGAAAATTCCCTAGAAAGAAAAAATGGGAAATTCCTTTAAAAAGTAAAAAGGAAATTTCCTTAAGAAAGAAAATAGAAAAAGCCTAAAATAATTGTTGGGCTTGCACAAATGGGTCTTGATGGGCCTTTTTCGCAGAGAAGCCCAAGAAGTCAATCTTCGTCCAAAGTCTTAGTTCTGGTCCGCAAATTCACTCGACCAAGTGATGGTCGAGTGTCATGCTCGAGTGTCAGAGACTCGAGTGCCAAATGTTCTAGTTCGCATCCTGAACTTCAACCTTAGGCCAGACGAATCCTCATTGGTCTTCTTGTAATCCGAAATACTCCGTGATAAGCTCCAAAAAGTACCTAAAAATCCCTTTTATGCAATGTATGCAATGCCCAACACTAATAATGCAAATTATGCTTAAAAGAACCTAAAACAATGATAACAATGCGAGTATGAATGCAAAACATGCTAATTAATGGTCCTAAAATGTGGTAAAATGCAGACACATCAACTCCCCCAAACTTAGTCTTTGCTTGCCCTCAAGCAAATATGCATTGAACTAAGAAGGAAGAGAAATTGCTGACAATGGGAACATCTTACTTAAACAAATGACTTGCCAAACTGAAAAACCGTAATCCACAAGTGAAACCTCATTCTTTTGTAAGAACCACAATTTACTTTCATCAAGGCTTAGCATAAAAACGAATATTCCCTAACACTTAGTTGGACTCTTAAGAAACTCAGATTCAAAAACTATTTCTTTCAAGTGCAGTCCGCAAGAGGGGCTATTGGTCAAAGACCTTGGGATTCAACATCCTCAAATTCAGCTAGTCACTATGGTTTAAGCATTTTCGAGCACTTCTCAACTCCTACTCGTTTTTATTGGCTTTAGCTTTATCAATGAAGCACGAAAAAGTACGGGTTTACGCACAGTCCCGGTTCACCTTAGGCATCGATGTATTAGCTTTATCAATGAGACGCGAAAAAGTACGGGTTTATGCACAGTCCCGGTTCATTTTAGGGGATATTGAAATGGCTTTATTGATGAACACAAGAAGGTACGGGTTTACGCACAATCCCCGTTCATCTTTGACCATATATTTTGAGCCAAGTTGAGAAGGATGATTCTATATTCACCTTATGCTTTTCTTTTTACTTAGCTAGCTGAACCTAAGGAAGGATCTTATGCAATGTATCTCAAGCCCCTAATTTGGAAAATAGGATTCGATTATGAGGTAACAAATCAGGTTCTTTTCGAGACACAACCTAAGTATCGGTTTCAAAGGTCAATGATCTACCAATCAGTGTTCAAGAGGGAAAAAATGCAAGTCTAAGAGTTCACTATGGTTACTAACCAATCAACCTAGCAAGTCTATCTATCTAGCAAGATGATTCCCGAAACTCTAGACTCAATCCTATATGAATGCAATGCAACTACATGAACACTCTTTTCCACACAAGATGTGTAGTTCAGGATAAGGTTTGCACCTTGATTGTTGATGGAGGCAGCTGCACAAATGCCGCCAGTGATGAGATGGTGAAGAAGCTTAATCTTAAGACTACTTCACATCCAAGACCGTATCAGCTGCAGTGGTTAGACAACAAGGGGGCTATAACCGTTTCTCAGCAAGTACTCATCAAGTTGGCAATTGGGAAGTATGAAGATGAGTTGTTGTGTGATGTGGTTCCTATGAAGAGTAGTCACGTTTTGTTGGGGAGGCCGTGGCAGTATGACAGGCGAGTTATTCATGATGGCTACACCAACAAGCAGATTTTTGAGTTTAAGGGACGCAAGATCACTCTTCTACCCCTCACACCAGGGGAAATTTACAAGGATCAGCTGCATATGAATCGCAAGGATAAGGAGAAAGTGTCTAACAGCTTGTACATCAGTCACAGCGAGTTCAACAAGCTTTTTGATCCAGAGATGACTACCTTTATGTTCGTTTATAAGGATTCATTGACGAGTATAAAACCAGCAGCAGAACTTCCTCATGAGGTGATCCAAATTATTGAGGAGTATAAGGACGTTTTTCCAGAGGAGATACCATCAGGTTTGCCTCCAATTCGTGGGATTGAGCATCAGATTGACATAGTTCCGGGTTCAGTTTTGCCAAACAAACCCGCCTACAGAACCAACCCCGTTGAGACAAAAGAGCTTCAGAAGCAAGTAGAAGAGCTGATGAGTAAGGGCTATATTTGAGAGAGTCTAAGCCCATGTGCTGTACCAGTCGTATTAGTGCCTAAGAAAGATGGGACATGGAGGATGTGTGTAGACTGCAGGGCTATCAACAACATCACAGTGAAGTACAAGCATCCGATTCCAAGACTTGATGACATGCTAGATGAGTTATGTGGATCCACCATCTTCTCCAAAATTGATTTGAAGAGTGGTTATCATCAGATCAGAATGAGAGAAGGGGATGAGTGGAAGACTGCATTCATGACCAAGCAAGGGTTATATGAGTGGCTGGTTATGCCGTTTGGTCTCACCAATGCTCCCAGCACGTTCATGCGTCTCATGAATCACACTCTCAGACCGTTCATTGGGCTGTTTGTAGTAGTCTACTTTGATGATATACTCATCTACAGCAAAGGTTTGGGAGAGCATTTAGAGCACATCCGCAGGGTTCTAGATGTTCTTCGCTCTCAATCTCTTTTTGCTAATTACTCTAAGTGTTCATTATGTACTACTAAGGTTATTTTTCTAGGTTTTGTTGTTAGTGCAGAAGGATTTAGAGTAGATGACGAAAAGATCAAGGCAATCAAGGATTGGCCTACGCCTAAGAATGTTGGAGAAGTCAGAACCTTTCATGGACTTGCTGGATTTTATAGGCGATTTATTCAAAACTTCAGCACCATAGCAGCACCATTGACAGAAGTAGTAGTCAAGACGGAAGTTGGATTCAGATGGCAAGAAGCACAAGAGCAGGCGTTTTCAGCCTTGAAAGAGAAGCTTATCAATGCCCCACTTTTAGTTCTTCCTGATTTTAAGAAAACATTTGAAATTGAATGTGATGCCTCAGGAGTTGGCATTGGAGCTGTTTTGATGCAGGATAGGAAACCAGTTGCATACTTTAGTGAGAAGCTAGGAGGATCCACCAGCAACTATCCAACCTATGACAAGGAGCTGTATGCATTGGTCAGAGCACTTCAAACGTGGCAGCATTATTTGTGGCCTAAGGAGTTCGTCATTCACACAGATCATGAGTCTCTTAAGTACTTGAAGGGACAGCAAAAGCTCAACAAGAGACACGCCAGATGGATGGAGTTCATAGAGACGTTTCCATACATAGTTAAGTACAAGAAATGTAAGGATAATGTAGTTGCAGATGCATTATCAAGAAGGTACACTATAGTCTCTACTTTAACTTCTAAGTTGGCTGGTTTTGAGCATATTAAAGACTTGTATGAGACTGACAATGACTTTGCTGAGAGCTATGGAAAATGCCATAAGTTTGCTGTTGATAAATTCTTTAGACAGGATGGTTATTTGTTCTACAATAATCGCTTGTGTATACCAAGAGGATCAATTAGAGAGCTGCTAGTTAGAGAGGCGCATGGAGGTGGATTAGCAGGGCATTTTGGAGTTACAAAGACTCGACTTGGACTGCAGGATCACTTCTCTTGGCCAAACATGAAGACAGATGTCGATCAGGTTTGTTCTAGGTGTGAAATGTGTAAAATGGCTAAGAGTAAGGTACAGCCACACGGTTTGTACACACCTCTTCCTATTCCTTCACAGCCGTGGACTCATTTATCTATGGACTTTGTACTTGGCTTACCTCGAACCAGAAATGGTAGAGAATCTATTTTTGTGGTTGTTGACAGGTTCAGCAAGATGGTTCACTTTATAGCTGGCCACAAAACGGATGATGCTCTTTTTGTAGCTAATCTGTTTTTCAGGGAAGTTGTGAGATTGCATGGAATGTCTCAAGTGATAGTTTCAGATCGAGACACCAAATTCTTAGGGCATTTTTGGCGTACATTATGGGCTAAGCTAGGGACCAGATTGACGTTTTCAACATCATGCCATCCTCAGACTGATGGACAGACAGAAGTAGTGAACAGAACGTTGTCAACACTTCTAAGGACGTTGGTGAAGAGCAACATCAAGTCATGGGAAGAGTGTCTACCACATGTAGAGTTTGCTTACAATCATGCTAAGCATTCTGCCACTCTCTTTTCTCCCTTTGAGATTGTTTATGGCTTTAACCCACAGTCCCCTCTAGACTTGATTTCTTTGCCTTTGAGTGTGAAATGTAGTGCAGATGGAAAAGCAAAGGCTGAACAAGTCAGGAGAATTCACGCCAAAGCCAAGGAGAACATAGAGAAGAAGACAGAGCAGTACAAGAAGCATGCCAACAAAGAAAAAAAGGAGCTGATATTTGAAGAAGGAGATTTGCTCTGGATTCATCTCAGGAAAGACCGATTTCCAGAAGAGAGGAAGAGCAAGCTACTGCCACGAGTTGATGGTCCATTTAAAGTCATCCAGAGGATCAACAACAATGCTTACAAGATCGATCTCCGAGGTAAGTATAACATATCAAATTCGTTTAATGTTTCTGATTTGCTTCCTTATGTTGCAGATACAGATTTGAGGACAAATCCTTTTCAAGAGGGAGAGGATGATATGATCGTGGATGACACAACAGCTGCAGCACCTGAAGTAGAGGGTCGGATTACACGTTCCAGAGCTAAGGAGATGGCCAAGGAAGCTCATTCCCTCATTGCAGAAGGAGTTCACGAGCTAGCAGCTGCACAAGTTTTCAACATCTCCATCTTGAAGGCGTCTCCTGGTAATGATAACTAGGTAACTTAGGTGAGGAAGTTTGTACTCTTTTTCCCATAGAGAGTTTTGTCTCAATTGGGTTTTCTCTCATGGTTTTTAATGAGGCAGATGGAATCACTACGGCGAGTTACTTAGAAGTCTTACCATTAGGAGAATAATGTACAAACCAATCTAGTTTTGTACTTAGTAGATTTTGAGGTGCACTAATTAGTGGGACGCTTCGTTGTTTTTATTTAAACCCCTTGCTGTTTTTTATAAGTTTCAAACAACATGTTGTTTTTGTTTAGAACTACATGCTGTTTTGGTTCTAGGGTTATATTTAAACCCCAGAACTTGCTATAAATTTCTTTAGAATATTATCATTGAAAAAGACTTCTTATTGAGTTTTCCATGCTCTCAAGCCACGGTTCTGGAAATCCTAGAGCCTGAATCTCCCATCACGTTGTGAGCCAAGAGATTCTTCACCTAATTCATCTAATCACCAAAATCTATCAATTAAATCCTTTCAGCCGTCACCACACCAATTCAAATCACGTTTTTCATCCCATCATATCACCTTTCATCATCTCCATCAATCCTTCAGTTTTTTGTCTCACAGAGACCTTTGCCACGTATCTCAGGAAATACTCATTCAAATCCGCTCAAAACTCATAACCGAGTTTCTCACACTCCAATCTATCCGCTGCTCAAGTTTCATTTGATTCCGAGTACTCTAGCCCCGATTTTCAGAGTTCTATCCTAGGGAGAATCACATCACATTTTCAGATTGCACCTCCAACCTTCTCTTCTCCTTTCTGCCGGGTTTGTTTGCGGCCCTAGAAGACTCTCCTTGGGCAGGATTGCTTCTTGACCGAGCATTATTCTTGGCTCTAAGGCGGAGGAGGTAAGCTTTGCTGGATTTGCCGTCAGTCATGGTGAAAGTTGATTGGAAAAAGAGTAAGTGTTCTGACGCTCGAACTGGACACTCGAGTTGAGGTGATGGAGTGTAGTGGATGAACAGAAAGAGAGACGATTTGCTTCTGTAAAAGAGAGAAAAACTAGAGAGAAATGTTAGAAAGAGAGTGTATTCCGTGTGAATGAAAGGAGAGAGGCCCCTCCTCCTTTTATAGAGGAGGAAAAACAAAGGGGGAGTCTTTTCAAATTCAAAATTTGAACTTGGATTAAATCAAATCTTTTGAATTAAATGGAAAAGATATTGCGTTAAAGAAAGATTTAACCCATTTTTCGGAGTAAATGTCTCCCCTTTCTCAGCTTTTCGCAGTTATACGCTTTGGAGGCATGTGAATAGGCATGAAGGCGGGACGCTCGAGCCTGACACTCGAGCAGGTTTGGTCGAGTGTCAGTCTGCCAAGTGATGGCTGATACTCGAGCATGTTTGTCCCATCTTGTCGGTTCCGACCCCACTTGTCCTATATGGGCCCCACTTTCCTGTAAAAGAGTACAAAAAAACCTCCCAAGTGCATGTAAGACGAAATAGATGCAAGTAAAAGTGAAAAATAGCAAATATATGTAAGGAAGATATGTGAAAAAAAAAAAAAAAGTTTGAATGTATATACAGAGGATACCTTTGGGATTGCCTCCCAACTGCGCGTGTTTATAGTCTCAAGCTCGACTTCCTCCTATTTATTGGAGAGGAGGCGGTTCATCGAGCAGAACCGAAGTTCCCTCGGAATTGTGCTGTTGATCAAATAAGGCTTAACTCTATGACTGTTCACAGTGAATCCTTCTCCATTGCCATTGGCTAAAGTGACTGCTCCATAGGGTAAAACTTGCAGTACTTTGAACAGACCAGACCACTTTGATCGCAATTTCCCGGGAAATAGCTTGAGTCTTGAGTTAAAGAGAAGTACTTGATCACCAACTTTGATTGTTTTTCGCTGGATCTTTTTGTCGTGAGCTGCCTTTGTGCGATCTTTGTATGCTTTTGAGCTATCATACGCTTCAATTCTGATTTCTTCAAGCTCATGTAGATCCATCTTCCTCTTTTCTTGTGCTGTCTTGATATCGAAATTTAGGAGTTTGGTTGCCCAAATTGATTTGTACTCTACCTCTACTGGCAAATGGCAAGATTTTCCATAAAGCAATTGAAAAGGTGTGCGGCCAATAGGTGTTTTGAAAGCAGTCCTATAGGCCCAAAATCGATTTGATCTGTCTATTAGAGACTTCAACTTGTCCGCTGGTTTGAGGATGATAAGGAGTCGCCACTTTGTGTTTAACCCCATGTTTCCTAAGCAAATTCTCGAAAACCTTGTTGACAAAGTGGGATCCTCCATCGCTAATCACAACTCTTGGCACACCAAATCTGGGAAATATAATGTTTTTGAAGAGCTTAAGTACCACCTTTGCATCGTTTGTAGGGGCTGCAATAGCTTCTACCCATTTAGAGACATAATCCACAGCAACCAGAATGTAACTATTTCCTAAAGAAAGAGGCTTAAATGGTCCCATGAAATCGATTCCCGAACAGTCAAACACTTCTATCTCCAAGATCGGATTCTGCGGCATCTCATTCCTCTTGCTTATACTGCCCATTCTTTGGCAGCAATCACATCTGGATATGAACTCTTGGCAGTCTTTGAAAATCGATGGCCACCATAACCCGGATTGAAGGATTTTCTGTGCTGTTTTGAATGCAGCAAAGTGTCCTCCATAAGTAGATCCATGGCAGTGTTCCAATATTCCATTGACTTCTTCTTCTGATATACATCTTCTGAACAGTCCATCAGATCCTTGCTTGTAGAGATAAGGTTTATCCCAAAAATACTGCCTTACATCCCTGAAGAATTTCTTCCTTTGATGATAATTTAGGGTTTTAGGCAGTGCTCCTCCGACCAAATAGTTTACCAAGTCGGCATACCATGGTAAGCATGTTCCCATAAATTTTGATCCGATCGAAAAATGTCCTCTTTGCCTGTGGGCCCGACACTCGAGCAGGTGGTGCTCGAGTGTCATGGTCGAGTGTTCGGTGGAAAAACTCAATAGTTGTTCTTCAGGCATAGAATCATTCATTGAAAGGGTTTCTTCAACCTGTATCCTTGATAAGTGATCAGCAACCTGTATCCTGGTTTATCGACTATCTCCATGTCGAATTCTTGGAGCAACAAAATCCACCTAAGCAGTCTAGGCTTAGCATCCTTCTTTTTCATCAAGTATCTTAGAGCTGCATGATCAGTATGCACAATAACTTTTGATCCGACCAGATAGGACCTGAATTTCTCAAAGGCGAACACAACTGCAAGCAATTCCTTCTCTGTGGTGGCGTATTTCACATGGGCTTTGTCTAGTGTTCTACTAGCATAGTAGATCACATTCAGTTTCCTATCTATCTTCTGTCCCAGAACTGCCCCAACAGCATAGTCACTAGCATCACACATTATCTCAAAAGGGAGATTCCAATCAGGTGCTTGGACTATTGGTGCTGTTATCAATGCTTCTTTAAGTTCGAGAAAAGCCTTGAGGCATTCCTCGTCAAAGATGAAATCCGCCTCTTTGCACAGGAGACGAGTCAAAGGCCTAGCAGTCTTTGAAAAATCTTTGATGAATCGCTTATAGAACCCTGCATGTCCTAAGAAACTCCAAATGTCCTTGACGGTTTTGGGCGTCTGCAGCTGAACCATCACTTCTATTTTAGCTTTGTCGACTTCAATGCCCTTCTCTGAAATCTTATGACCTAGAACGATGCCTTCTCTCACCATGAAGTGACATTTCTCCCAATTAAGCACTAGATCCGTCTCAACGCACCTGGATAAAACCCTGCACAAGTTCGACAAACAAGAGGAGAAGGAAGAACCATAGACGGAAAAATCGTCCATGAACACTTCAACCATCTCCTCAATCAGATCCAAAAATATACAAGTCATGCAACGTTGAAAAGTAGCAGGTGCATTACAAAGACCAAATGGTATTCTCCTATATGCAAATGTACCATAAGGGCAAGTAAAGGTTGTTTTTTCCTGATCATTTGGATGTATAGGGATTTGGAAAAATCCACTATATCCATCAAGGAAACAGTAATATGAGTGATTAGCCAACCTTTCTAGCATTTGGTCGATGAATGGGAAAGGATAATGTCTTTTCTAGATGCAGAATTCAATTTCCTAAAATCAATGCACATCATATGTCCTGTAACAGTTCTAGTTGGAATCAAGTCATCATTCTCATTTCAAATGACAGTGACCCCTCCATTTTTAGGCACACAATGCACATGAGATACCCATTTACTATCAGAAATAGGGTAAATTATATCAGCATCTAACAGTTTTAAAATTTCTTTTTTAACGACCTCCTTTAAATTCGGATTCAATCTCCTTTGAGGTTCCCTGAGCCCGGAGGGGAGTGGTTTGAGTTCCACTTTCGGTGATTTGAGCTCCGACCAGTCGTCATCAATCTGGTGCTCGAGTGTTGTGGTCGAGTGTTGATTTTAGAGGCTAAATCGGGATGCTCGAGCTCTGCTTGCTCGAGTATTGAGGTCGAGTGTAAGGTCTCAAACTGTTTTTCACTTTTCAGTGATTTGCAAGAGTCCAACAAGCCTTTGTAGACCTCAGTTTCTTCGTATATGTATCCATCACAACCGTCTTTTATCAAAGCAGTACCGAGGTGATCTTTCTCTATCAATTCCCCAAACAGATCCTTTGAAAGATCATCTATTTCTTGCACCACGAACAGCTGACCCTCAATGGTCGGTTTTCTCATTATGTCGCTGATGTTGAAAGTCATCTTGAAATCTTTCCCAAGGTTGAGTTCGATTTCTCCTTTTGGCACATTGATCCCAGCTCCTGCAGTGGCTAAGAAGGGCCTACCAAACAGTAAGGGGTCCTTTGGTTCTTCTCCCATATCTAGAACAACGAAATCCGTGGGGATTTCTACTCCTCCAACCCGAACTGGTAAGTCTTCTCGAATTCCATGTGGAATCCTAACCAATCTATCAGCTAGTACCAAGGATATCTTACAAGACTTGTACTTGTCGAACCCTAATCTTTTGGCGATTATTAGAGGCATTAGGCTAATCGATGCCCCTAAATCACACAAGCAACTCCTGAATGTGAGAGGTCCAAGCAAGCATGGAATTGTGAACGTTCCTGGATCATCAAGCTTCTTAGGCACAACTTTTCTTTGTATAATAGCACTGACTTCATGTGTTAGCATAACCATCCCTTCGACTTCTTGTGTTCTGTCTTTGACTGCATCCTTTAGAAACTTTTGATAAGGGGGCATTAGCATAAAGGCGTCCAGAATTGGTATTTTTACTTCAACGTCCCTCATCTGTTTTTCAAAGAGAGCTTTGTACTTGTCTGCAACATCCTTTTTGAATCTCTGTGGGAAAGGAAGTTGCGGTTTGAAAGGAGGTGGAGCGAACGGTTTTGGGTCTTTCTGTACGTCAGTTGTGTTTTTGGGATGTTCTTCTGACACTCGAGCAGGTGGTGCTCGAGTGTGTTGGTCGAGTGTCATAGACTTCGGCTTTTCTGTGCTGATTTCTGTCTGTTCTTCGACCAAATCATCCTCCCCTTCCTGAAGGACACTGTCCTCAGTGTTCTCCGTCGATTCAGCACGAATTAACAATTCACGACCACTACGGAGTGTAATGGTGTTGGCGTGATACTCCTTAGGGTTTTGAACAGCTTTTCCAGGTAGCTGTCCGGTTTGTTTTGATGAAGATCCTTGTTGATTCTCCACATATTTGAGATGGGCATTAAGAGTCTCAAACTTGCAGTTGAGTTCTTTATGTGAAGCATTGATCTTAGCGTGTACTTCAGCAAATTTCCTTGTTAATTCGGAAGCGCTGGCTGTTTGTCCCTTTAGTATCTGCTGCAAGATGTCCATCACTTCAGGTGTTTGTTGTGGTGGTTGCGTGTTGTATCCAGGAGGTGGTTGGTGGTGTGTTTGCTGGTACTGTTGTTTGGGTATGAATGGTTTGGGTTGTGGGTGCGGTTTGGGTGGGTACACCTGGTCGTTTGGATTTGCTACATTTGTGTTTCTGTAGGAGAGGTTGGGGTTGGGTTGGTAGCTGTTGAATTGTATGTAGTTGTTGTTTTGGTTCTGCACGAAATTGACCTCTTCAACTTCATCATCGTCTTCTTCAACCCGTTCTGATTCACCGACATAGTGTACTTGCTTATGGTGAGCTGAAAGTAGCTTGTCTAGTTTGTCTTGTATGGCTTTGAGCTCCTTTCTACTAACCATATCTGAATCTGTTGTGCCTCTAGGAGTTTGATCATAGTCTTCACTGTATTGGCCATCTGCTTGAGCTAAATTTTCCACTAATTCCCATCCATCATCGACATCCTTATTCAGAAAATTCTCATTGCTGGCTGTGTCTAGCAACATACGTATCTTGGGAATGACGCCTCTGTAGAGAGTACTGAGAAGAGACTCAGTAGTGAAACCATGATGAGGACATTGTGATTGGTACATCTTGAATCGTTCCCAAGCCTCAAAGAATGTTTCGGAATGGTTTTGCTTGAAACCAGTGATAGAATTGCGAAGTTTCGCAGTTCTAGAGTTGGAAAAGAATTTGCCTAGAAACACTTGTTTGCAGGCATCCCAAGATGTAATAGACCCTTGTGGCAAGTGTTTTTCCCATAGATGTGCTTTGTCTCCAAGAGAGAAAGGAAACAATCGCAATTTCAGAGCATCCTCACTAACCCCATTTATTTTTGTCAGACTGGTTAGTCTTTCAAATTCATCAAGATGATCTAGTGGGTCCTTAGAAGGTAAACCATGAAATTTACTGTTCTGAACCATGGAGATCATACCAATCTTAATCTCAAAGTTATTGTTGGCGATGGCTGGTGGGACAATTCCATAGCGTTGAGTGTGGATACTGGGAGCATCACCGGCGCCAATGTGTCTAACTCTCCTAGGACGAGTTCCTAGTTCAGTAGCTTGTACTTGTTCTTCCATGTTCATCTGATCCGTGTATTCTTCGTTCAATATATTCTGTTGTTCTCGCAAGTATTCACGAGGCAAACAGTCTATTCTGTGAGAGTATGGGATGAGGTCATCACTACCACGGGATCTGGTATTCATGCAAGTGATTTGTGTTGTCAGAAATAACACTCGAGCAGTTGGTGCTCTAGTGTAGTGATCGAGTGTTTCTGGGGTCTGCTCGAGCTCTCTGGAAACAGAAGAAAGATCAACGAGCTCGGGCTGTGTTGGTCGAGCTTGTTGATCGAGTGTACCTGAAAGAAAACAGAAACAAGAAACGAGATTAGAATAATAGTATAGTAAAACTTAGTCTCAGGAAAGTGATTTTCCTAATTGTAGCTAACTAGTTCCCAGTTGGCAACGGCGCCAATTTGATAAACAGGTTTTTCACGGTGTTTTCTCAAATACCAAACTGTCTATCTAATCAATTGCAGTACAGTATGGTGTCAATCCACTTGGAGAGTAACTAGCAATCAAGATGTAATCTACGTATCCTAATCTAAGCTAGATTCGATTTAGTGAGTGGTAATATATCCTAGGTGACAACGAAATCTTAAAACAGAATGCTAAAAAACAAAACAAAGTATTAGAATGTAAAAACAGAGCATTTAAAAGTAAAGCAATAGTAAAACTAATAATGAAGTGCAACACAGAATCTCAACCTAAAAGCAGAGTATTAAAATCACGAAAATTCAATAGAGGAAAAACGGGTTCTCGATGTTTAGGATCAATGATTAGGATATTCCTAGGGGTTCCAAACTTATTTATCAACCTATTTAGATGACCTCTAAGCAAGGAATCACAAAGTAATCACATTCGCTCTCGTGCAATGGGACCTCTCCTAAAAGACAACCTGACTTGACTCTCGCCCAACGATTGGAGATTCAAGAGGCTTTAAGTATGGACCTTACAAAGCCTAATAACACCCTAGACAATCAATCTCTTGAGCTAGGAAGATGTTATCTTAACTTAAGCATGTTCAAGTGATTCCCCTAACGCCTCTCGGGGGGGATTCACCAAGAGATCGAATTTCAGTTGATCAGAAAGAAACAAGCATTAAGAACACTTAAATTAAAGAGATCTAAGACCTTAATCAAACATAAACAAATCTGGAAATCCCTAAGTTTTCCCCTAATATCACCCTTTCCTCAAGAACCCTAGACTAACTTACTCAGAATTCATGAAGTAAAACATAGACTTAAAATCGAAAATCAATTGCATAAACTTAAGACTAAAAACCGTAAATTGCTTTGTAAAGATAGAACTCAAAATTTGCTAGAAAAGATTGTATATACTTGAAATTCTAGTACAATTTATAAATCAAAAGATCTTAAAGAAAAAGGAAAAATACTTAAAGAGAAAAAGGGAAAATTCCCTAGAAAGAAAAATGGGAAATTCCTTTAAAAAGTAAAAAGGAAATTTCCTTAAGAAAGAAAATAGAAAAAGCCTAAAATAATTGTTGGGCTTGCACAAATGGGTCTTGATGGGCCTTTTTCGCAGAGAAGCCCAAGAAGTCAATCTTCGTCCAAAGTCTTAGTTCTGGTCCGCAAATTCACTCAACCAAGTAATGGTCGAGTATCATGCTCGAGTGTCAGAGACTCGAGTGCCAAATCTTCTAGTTCGCATCCTGAACTTCAACCTTAGGCCAAACGAATCCTCATTGGTCTTCTTGTAATCCGAAATACTCCGTGATAAGCTCCAAAAAGTACCTAAAAATCCCTTTTATGCAATGTATGCAATGCCCAACACTAATAATGTCTCAAAGTCGAGCAACCTAACTCCATATCCTCCAAGTGACGAAATTGGGATTGATTCCTTTGTGGGATCGTATCATATTTCAAGATTAAGGCCAAAATGATCGTATTTCAACCTATGAAAACACCATAAGTAGGCTTTGCACACTATCTCATGTCAAAGTGACATTACATTGCGTTGAACTTACTATAAGAGATCACATGTGTTCAAGGTTCTTACGAACATAGATAACTCAAAGGATAAAACCTAGACTTCATAACTCATCTAAAGTAGTTCACGACATGTTCACCAAAGGACACACTTTCTAGATTAAGGCCAGAATGATCACGTTGCGACCTAGGACACCACCCTAAGTTGGCTTAGCACATATCGTATGTCAAAACGACATTACATTGCGTTGAACTTACTAACAGAGACCACATGTATTGAAGGAGCATATGAACATGAATAACTAAAAGAATTAAGCTAGACTTCATAAGTCAATTAATTTATTTCACGACTGATAAAGACGTTTTTACGGTGTTTTCTCAAATACCAGACTGTCTATCTAATCAATTGCAGTACAGTATGGTGTCAATCCACTGGGAGCGTAACTTGCAATCAAGATGTAATCTACTTTTTCTAATCTAAGCCAAATTCGGTTTTAGCGAGTGGTTATTTATCCTAGGTGACAATGAAATCTTAAAACAAAATGCTAGAAATGAAACAGAGTATTAGAATGTAAAAACAGAGCATTAAAAGTAAAGCAATAATGAAACTAATAATGAAGTGCAACAAGAAATCTCAACCTAAAATAGAGTATTAAAATCACGAAAATTCAATAGAGGAAAAACGGGTTCTCGAGGATTAGGATCAATGATTAGGGTATTCCTAGGGGTTCTAGACTTATCTA
This sequence comes from Lepidium sativum, assembly GCA_023374145.1. Classification (NCBI taxonomy): domain Eukaryota; kingdom Viridiplantae; phylum Streptophyta; class Magnoliopsida; order Brassicales; family Brassicaceae; genus Lepidium; species Lepidium sativum. Next base: position 4,354 of record JAKUCM010006764.1, on the reverse strand, counting down.
TCAACCTATTTAGATGACCTCTAAGCAAGGAATCACAAAGTAATCACATTCGCTCTCGCGCAATGGGACCTCTCCTAAAAGATAACCTGACTTGACTCTCGCCCAACGATTGGAAATTCAAGAGGCCTTAAGTATGGACCTTACAAAGCCTAATAACACCCTAGATAATCAATCTTTTGAGCTAGGAAGATGCTATCTTAATTTAAGCATGTTCAAGTGATTCCCCAAACGCCTCTCGGGGGGGATTCACCAAGAGATCGAATTTCAATTGATCAGAAAGAAACAAGCATTAAGAACACTTAAATTAAAGAGATCTAAGACCTTAATTAAACATAAAAAAATCTAGAAATCCCTAAGTTTTCCCTAATCTCACCCTTTCCTCAAGAACCCTAGACTAACTTACTTAGAATTCATGAAATAAAACATAGACTTAAAATCGAAAATCAATTTCATAAAACTTAAGAACATCGTAAATGCCTTTGTAAGTATATGACTCGAAATTTTGCTAGAAAAGATTGTATATTGAAAGTAGAAATTCTAGTACAATTTATAGATCAAAAGATCTTAAAGGAAAAGGAAAATACTTAAAGAGAAAAAGGGAAAAATTCCCTAGAAAGAAAAATGGGAATTTCCTTTTTAAAGTTAAAAGGAAATTTCCTTAAGAAAGAAAATAGAAAAAGAACTAAAAGATGATTGGACTTGCACAAAGTGATGTGATTCTCCCTAGGATAGAACTCTGAAAATTGGGGCTAGAGTACTCGGAATCGAATGAAACTTGAGCAGCGGATAGATTGGAGTGTGAGGAACGTGGTGCTAAGTTTTGAGCGGATTTCACCGAGGCATTTCCAAGATATGACGGCAAAATCTCTGTGTGACAATATAACTGATGGATTGATATGGCAGAATGGATTAGGAATAAGATGAGGACGTGATCTGATGAGATGGATATGGCTGCTGATTCGCGTGAATTGGTGGAGTGACGAATTGATGTGATTAAATGGATAGATTTCTGTGATCAGATGAATTAGGTGAAGAATCTCTTGGCTCACAACGTGATGGGAGATTCAGGCTCTAGGATTTCCAGAACCGTGGCTTGAGAGCATGAAAACTCAATAAGAAGTCTTTTTCAATCATAATACTCTAAGAAATTTACAGCAAGTTCTGGGGTTTAAATACAACCCTAAAATAGAACAGCATGTAGTTTTTAAACCAAAAAAACAACATGTAGTTTGAAACTTAAATAAAACAACGAAGCGTTTAAATAAAAACAACGAGGCGTCCCCTAATGGTGCACCTCAAAATCTACTAAGTACAAAACCAAATTGGTTTGTACATTATTCTCCTAATGGTAAGACTCCTAAGTAACTCGCCGTAGTGATTCCATCTGCCTCATTAAAAACCATGAGAGAAAACCCAATTGGGACAAAACTCTCTATGGGAAAAAGAGTACAAACTTCCTCACCTAAGTTACCTAGTTATCATTACCAGGAGCAGTCTTCAAGATGGAGATGTTGAAGACTTGTGCAGCTGCTAGCTCGTCAACTCCTTCTGCAATGAGGGAATGAGCTTCATTCGCCATCTCCTTAGCTCAGGAACGTGTAATCCGACCCTCTACTTCTTGTGCTGCAGCTGTTGTGTCATCCACGATCATATCACAAAGGGGCTTTTGATGGACCTTTTTCGCAGAGAAGCCCAAAGATTCAATCTTCGTCCAAAGTCTTAGTTCTGGCCCGTAAAGTCACTCGACCAAGTGATGGTCGAGTGTCATGCTCGAGTGTCGGAGACTCGAGTGACAAATCTTCTAGTTTACATCCTGAACTTCAACCTTAGGCCAGACGATTCCTCATTGGTCTTCTTGTAATCCGAAATACTTCGTGATAAGCTCCAAAAAGTACCTAAAAATCCCTTTTATGCAATGTATGCAATGCCCGACACTAATAATGCGATTTATGCTAAAAAGAATCTAAAACAATGATAACAATGCAAGTATGAATGCAAAACATGCTAAATAATGGTCCTAAAATATGGTAAAATGCAGATACATCAACTCCCCCAAACTTAGTCTTTGCTTGCCCTCAAGCAAATATGCATCGAACTAAGAAGGAAGAGAAGTTGCTGATAATGGGAACATCTTACTTAAACAAGTGACTTGCCAAACTAAAAAACCGTAATCCACAAGTGAAACCTCATTCTTTTGTAAGAACCACAATTTACTTTTATCAAGGCTTAGCATCAAGACCGAATATTCCCTAACACTTAGTTGGACTCTTAAGAAACTCAGATTCGAAACCTATTTCTTTCAAGTGCAGTCCGCAAGAGGGGCTATTGATCAAAGACCTTGGGATTCAACTTCCTCAAATTCAGCTAGTCACTTAATGGGTTAAGCATTTTCGATCACTTCTCAACTCCTTACTCGTTTTTATTGGCTTTAGCTTTATTAATGAAGCACGAAAAAGTACGGGTTTACGCAAAGTCCCGGTTCACCTTAGGCATTGATGTATTAGCTTTATCAATGAGACGCGAAAAAGTACGGGTTTACGCACAGTCCCGGTTCATTTTAGGCGATATTGAAATGGTTTTATTGATGAACACAAGAAGGTACGGGTTTACGCACAATCCCCGTTCATCTTAGACCATATATTTTGAGCCGAGTTTTGAGAAGGATAATCTATATTTACCTTATGCTTTTCTTTTTACTTAGCTAGCTGAACCTAAGGAAGGATCTTATGCAATGTATCTCAAGCCCCTAATTTGGAAAATAGAATTCGATTATGAGGTAACAAATCAGGTTCTTTTTGAGACACAACCTAAGTATCGGTTTCAAAGGTCAATGATCTACCAATCAGTGTTCAAGAGGGAAAAACGCGAGTCTAAGAGTTCACTATGGTTAGTAGCCAATCAACCTAGCAAGTCTACCTATCTAGCAAGATGATTCCCGAAATTCTAGACTCAATCCTATATGAATGCAATGCAGCTACATGAACACTCTATTTTTGACTTATGCATTTACGATTTTTTTCAATTTTTTTGGTTTTCTATGCCTTTAGATGTGATGCAAATGGTCAAATGCAAGAATAAAAACTAAGAACCACAGAAAAAAAAAGTCAAATATCCTCTAGAACCCTCCCCCAAACTTAAATCACACAGTCCCTTGTGTGTATAAAAGTCCGAAAGAGGATCCTAGACCAGCAAGTCAAGTGAAAAATATGCAAAAGCAAGCCAAGTAAAAGAAATGTAAAAGCAAGTCAATTGAAAAATATGCAATGGTATTTATAATGAAAGGAAGGGGTTTTTGTACCTCTTAATGATTCCAGTAGTCGGCTGCCACATTTCGCATGAGCTCCATGTAGTGGTCATTATGCCTTTGACGCTCGAGCTCAGCTTGCTCGAGCGTTTCCGTCGAGTGTTCGGAATGCTCGACTGATTGGTGCTCGAGCGGTTGGCTCGAGCTTGCTCCAGCTGCATCGAATGGTCTTCTATATGAGAAGGCTGCGGGGTTTGCTGAGGAGTGTCTAGCTGGTGCGGGTTGGTGTTGCCTCTCACGATCCGTGGATATGGAGGCTCTTCTTGGGCGAATAGTTGGTGGTGGTGGTGGTCCGCTGTTCCTTTCTAGAGCTGCTACTCTCCTACTTAGATTATCGCTTTCCTGCATTCTAGCTTCGTCGCTAGCAGTCAGCTTCTTCACCTTCTTCATCAACCATTTGTTCATTTTCTGTAACAAGCCTATGTGCTTGTGTGCTTCTCGAATTGGTTCTCCTTGACGAGGTGGCATCGTGTATTCTTCAAAACAATACGCCTCAGGATCCACTTCATCGTTGTTTGTTGGAGATGAACTCTGCTGAGGGCCATTGGGATCGTACAAGGCTTCTAGAGGCGGATTGAAATCCGTGTTTTTCCCCATTCTTATCGTTATGTACTTCCTGTTTGGCAAGAGTAGAAGAGCATTTGTTCTAAGTAAATGATGGAAAGAGTAAAGGAGCTTACCTCGAACTTCCGTCGTAGCCAAGAATTGACTCCTCCTTAAGTGTTTGATGTTCATGAATCGAGGGTCATCCCATTGTGTCTCATCGATTGGCACATTACATCTTTCCAGAATGCATGTGACAAGTCCGCCAATGGTGATCTTTCCATCACGTCCTCCAGTTTTGTTATCCCTTGCCCAATCGCGGTATGTGACCAATTGGTTAGCAAATTGGATGGTTAATCCAGCACTGTTTCGATCTCCAATGATTGGGGATCCGTCGCTCTTGGTACCAACAATGTCTTTAAGAGCAGTCACCAACATCTCCATTTCTCCTAGATTAATTGTTCCAGTAGTAAAACGTGAGAAAAATGTATTTGCGAGGATTGTTCG
>JAKUCM010006763.1:0-57916 GCA_023374145.1 Lepidium sativum | reverse complement strand
GAGACCCTTGCGACAATTTGGCCCCTAACGTTGCAGGGACGTCGCAGAACCCAAATGTTTTTAAAATTCCGAAAATCCTAAGTGTTGGAACAAGAAACTCGGGTTTTTTCACGGTATCCTCATTCGTATCTCATACGACTTCATGAGGATAGACGATTGATGTGTCATCAATTCAAAAATATGATGACCGAAAATCCTAATGTGTATGTATTGCGGTGTTTAGATAGGTTAATTTTGGTATCAGGATATATTGGGTTTTGGGGTTCTGCGACATCCTTGCTATGTCAGGTCATGGACGTCGCAAACTTCCGAGAACTTTGCGACATTTTGGCCCTGACGTAGCCTGACGTAGCAGGGACTTCGCATAACCCAAATTTTTAAAAAAATCCAAAAATCATAAGTGTTGGAACAACAATTTCGGGTTTTTTTCTGGTATCCTCAGTCGCATCTAATACGAATTCATGAGGATACGATTGATGTGTCATCAATTCTAACATATGAAGACCGAAAATCCTAATGTGTATATAGTGCGGTGTTTAGATAGGGTAATGGTGGCCTCAAGATGTTTTGGGTTTTGGGGTTCTGCGACATCCTTGCTACGTCGAGTCAACGACGACGCATGGACAACGCATAACCAAAATGTTTTAATAATTCTGAAAATCTTAAGTGTCGGAACAAGTTGGGGTTTGTTCCCGGTATCCTCAGTCATATCTAATACGACTTCATGAGGATAGACAATTGATGTGTCATCAATTCTAAAATATGATGACCAAAAATCCTAATGTGTATATATTGCGGTGTTTATATAGGATAACGGTGGCTTCCGGATGTTTTGGATTTTGGGGTTCTGCGACATCCTTGCTATGTCAGGTCAAGGACATCGCAAACTTGCGAGACCCTTGCGACGTTTAGCCCTGACGTCGCAGAATCCAAATTTTTAAAAAACTCCAAAAATCCTAAGAGTTGGAACAACAAGTTCGGGTTTGTTCTCGATATCCTCAGTCGTATCTAATACTTTATGAGGATAGACAATTGATGTGTCATCAATTCAAAAATATGATGACCGAAAATCCTAATGTGTATATATTACGGTCTTTAGATAGGGTAACAGTGGCTTCAGGATGTTTTGGTTTTGTGGTTCTGCAACATCCTTCCTACGTCATATCACGGACGTCGCAGGGACGTCACATGACGTGTTTTGAAATTATTAATCATTAAAAAATGTTATGTAGGAATTAATCAATTCTCATAACATGAACCAAAGAGAATAATGAAAAAATAAGTAGAAATCAATTCTCATAAGCGAACACAAATTTTGAAGATTCTCAACATTTTCAAAATTTGTTTTCGCTTATGAAATTTGATTCCTAATTCATTTTCCATTGTTTTCTTTGGTTCATGTTATGAGAATTATTCCTAGGTAACATTTTTGTAATAATTATGAATGTCAAAACACTGCATGCGATGTGTTGTCCCTATCATAATATGTGTGATATTCCTAATACACGACAATTTTTATTTCTAGAATTTTATATTTTGGCAAATTTTCCCCCACTAGTTTTTCTCTCTTAATAATTGTGATTTTGTGTGAAAATACAATAACATGTAGGGCTATTTATAAGGGAAAAAGGAAATTTTGCTATGGAATTGCGATGTTATATAAGTCCATTGCAATACCATCAAAATGATGTTGGAAAAATTGCAATGGAACAAAGATGTCGCAAAGACATCGCAAACATGCAACGCAGTTGCAACAGTTTTACACGCCTCACAATAGCGTCGCAAAGCCATCGCACAACTCCCAAAAAGTTGCGACGTTGGTTTTACGTTGCATCTTTGCGACGCTTTTGCAGTGCCATATTTTTCATCGTAAGAGCATCGCAAAGCTGAAGCAATTTTACGATGGCATTATGGTATCGCAATTTTCCAACGCAATTAACCAGTTTTCTTGTAGCAATCTATATGTTAGGAGTTTTATTGCTTACAAGGTGTTTGATAAAATTCATGAATGAACTAAGTTGGTGTTTCATGTGTTAGGTAAAGCTTCAATATATTCTTGAACATCCTTAGCTAATTGTCATTCTCTTAGATCAATTTTTTACCAAGGACTCATTGCAGATGAAAGATTAATTGAGAGCAAAAGGAATTGATTGTTGTAGATTAAGTCAACTCCTTGCAATCCTATTGTTGCCAATTCTATATTTCTTGTGGATTTGAACTTCAAGTGCTTCCAATGACAAGTTGTTTGCATTTGTTGTATTATTTGAGTGTTTGCCGGGAAGTCTATCCAATTTTCCATTAGGATTTGGATTAGATTTGAGTCTATAGCTTTTTATTTTGTTTCATTTAAGTGGTTACTAACTTTCTTTGAAGTTTCTTTAAGGTACAATCACAAGGGAGAAAACATGATTTACTATATAACTTTGTTGTTGAGGGCTATGTTAGAAGATCGTTCTAGATTCCATGTTGAAGGTACATTCACAAAGGACAAAGCATGGTTCCATATATAACTTCCTTGTTGAAGGTTATGTCTCATTCTAGATTCTTTGTGACTTTAAACAAGTTTGAAAGAAATTTCAACCTAGTGGCTTTAAACAAGCGCACTTGGGAAACAATCTCATGTTGTCCTTGTGAATAGTTTGTATTTCTCTTTATTTTGCTTCATTTTAGTGTGTGTTTAGAATGTTTTGATCAGATCCAAGGAGCCGTCACTCCTTTAACAAGGTACCCAATCACCACTTTTGTATATATTTTTAGTTATTCTTTCCCTTATTTTACAATGCATATGTTGGGTCCTCTTACTTAGGTTAACTTTCTCACCGAGACGGTGAAAAGTAAGTTTGGAGGAGAGGAAGGATACTAAACTTTGATTTTAGTTGTTTTGTTTTCTTTCTTTGAGTCATTGCATTGCATAAAAATAAAAATATAAATATAAATATAAAAATAAAAAACCCAAAAAAAATTAGAAAACCACAAAAAACTAAGTTTTGGAGAGTTGATGTATTGCATTTTTATCTGTTTTCAACTTATATTTTCATTGGTTATTCAGGCTTTTGTTAGGCTTATAGAGCCTTTTTATCAAGCGTGGCTATCCCAGAAGTAGATGATCCCTCCAAATCTCCTCATATTTGCAGGTCAAGCGTGGCTATCCCAGAGTCTCCACTACACCACTAATTTATCATGCGTAAAACCGTAGAATATATTGTTATTTAAAGGTTTTAAAATTTTGTCCAATTGAATGTATTGTGTTTCCATGGTTTGGATTATTTGGATGGTGGAGGAAGGACTCAGCCGATATAGATTCGCAATATAGCTATAACAATATATCTTGCATTCTTGGTCAGCCGAATGAAAAGACCTGACAAGCTCACCATTGTTTTTAGGTTTGGTATGTCACATGTCTATATCTTTATCTTTAACAACATAACATAATTCTCACATAGTTAAAGTGGTGTCTCTCTTCTCTCTAAGCTCTTTGTACTAAGCCAAACCATGCGAAATAGGGCGATTAGTATGAAAAGGAGGACAAAGAAGGGTGATTAAAATATAACTTAAGCTAATAAAAATAGTGTTTATGAAGGGCGATGAATTCGGGGTTTGATCTTAGAGAGAAAACTTAAAAACCAAACAAAGTACGAACTTTCGATGACGTGCGAGAAATTCGACATTATCCATAGACATCACTCAGTTCGACATTATCCATAGACTTAAAACCCACACATTCTATCACGTTTAAATTAGATATTTTTTATGTGATTCTTTGAGTATTTTACTCAATTGCTTAGTACTTAGGACCCAAATGCTAGAAACTTATTATCCATAAACGTTCTCGATGCTCCCAAACCATTACATAACTTTTATATTTTATATAATAACATTATAGCACGTCTAGATTAGATAACAATTATAAACTAAGCCACTTATCCAAAACAACCACGACTCTCCACAAAAATTGAAATATGCACAAATTTTTCAACATTTATCTTATGAATATTTTATCACGCTTATAATTTAAATCATAAAATAGTAAAAAGAAACATTTTTACAGAATTTTAATTCAAAAACTTTAGACCCTGTTAGTAGTATTTAAGCAAGTTTTGTTCCATCGGATCTGCTTTCCTCTTCAGTCTTGCAAGATTTATCTGTGTGAATATGGTTCCTCTCTCTTGACTATTTAGAAGTGTGATTATGAATATGTCACTAATGAAGTAACAGTTAAACAAAGTTGGATGCAATGCTAATAAGATAAGGAAAAATCTCCAATGAAGCTACCCTTTCCCAACATTTTTTGAGTTATTAAAGAATGCAATCAATAGAAAAAATAAAATGATATAGGAAAAAATCAGTTGCGCAGCCAATGGAAAAATGAAATGATACCCTAGGTAAGAATGGAAAAATTGGCTGCAATGTGAATGAAATAAAAGAAAAGGAACCATAGGGAAGATAGTCTAAGTGTTCAATGTATGGCTGAAAAAGAATCAATTGTCTTTTGATCGATATCCCCTCAGTGAGACCACATTAAGGTACTTTAGGAAATCGGTACGGTGCATTCAGATTGCTCAGTTTGCATGTAGAGTTTGTTTGGGACATTTGCAAAATTTGGGGAAGTACAAGGTGGTTTCGATTCTGTCAGATAAGTATTCACATGATTCTTATGATGAAAGAGTTCCTTTGTTTTACACTTCACTTTAAAGTCTCAGTTTTGATATTTGCTTGAGGACAAGCAAAAGACTAAGTTTAGGATAGTTGATGTATCGCATTTTTATCGGTTTTTAACTAATATTTTCATTGATTTTTCGAGTCTTTGATAGGCTTATAGAGTCTTTTTAGATGCAAAACGAGTTAGGACGAAAGTAGACGGTCCCTGCAAATCTTCTAATATCTGCAGGTCAAGTGTGGCTATCTCGGTGTCTCCACTACACCAATAATTTATCATGCGTGGAACCATAGAAAAATTGTTATTATAAGGGAGATGGTCCTTTTATGGATCTTATACAGCTCGTTACGATTTGTGAAATGATAATTCTGGTTGGATGATGGATCATATCACTCCAAATATTGATGATCAGGCTAAGTTGAGACTTCTTTCTATGGTACTCGATAAGTTTACTAGTGTTAGGGATAGAATTACGTGGGTTGGGACTTTTAATGGGAAGTTTACCGTGAGTTCTGCATATCAAATTTTGATACGTGATATGTTACCATGACAAAGCATGTCTTGCTTCTTTAAAGTGATTTGGACAGTGAAAATTCTTGAGCGAATACGATGCTTTTTATGGTTGGTTTCGAATCAATCTCTTATGACGAATATTGAGCGACATAGACGTCATCTAGTAAGCTCACCATTATGTACAGCTTGTCGAGGTGGTGATGAATATATTCTACATGTGTTGAGAGACTGTTCGGATGCGGCAAGGATATGGAACCGAGTACTCCCCCAACAGTATCAATTTTCATTCTTTTCTCTTTAGCTCATAGAATTGTGGGAGGGGGGTTTACTATTGTCCTTATGTTGCTTGGGGATATGGTATCTGGCGAGTTGAGGTACAGGTTGACTCGGTAATTGTGGTAGGTTTTCTTACGGACGGAACTGAAAATTTTCATCTTTTTTTCATTTTTGGTACGGTTGTGTCATGATTTTGTTTCACGGAACTAGATAGTCTACTTTTTTATATGTATAAGAAAATTAACCATCTATTTGATGAGTTAGCTAACTATATATTTTCCTTACCGTTTGGTTTTCATGCTTTTTTTTAGTTCCTAATACTCTTACTTTGTTGGTAGAAGAGATTAGGAATGACTTCGCCATTCCTAAAATATTTGTGGTTGATTGTTTCGATGTTTTTTTAATAAAATAAGGGAAATTTATCTCCCTTCTCCCGACCAACAAAAATATTAATGAAAGAATTTTGTTTTTAATTTACTCGTTGAAACATATTATCTGTGGTCGATAAAATTAATTTTCTCTAGAAATTTTTACTCTTCTTTTATTCTGGTAGGAAACTCTTCCTTTTTCTTAACAAATACGCTATTAAAAATGAAATAATTGAATATGTATTTTACGCTGAAAAAACTAGTCTAATTAGTTTACCCTTAATTTAAATAGGTATTATTTGGTGAATTTGAAACTTACCATATTCCAGTTGAAGAAACTATGTTATAGATCGAGTTTTATCGATTCAATAGTTCGTTGTTGATAAAAAAAAAAGAATATTGTTTTTACAGAAAATAATTTCATTGTTACATCGGTTCTAGTGGTGGAACAATCATATGCTTATTGAATTGACGAGTTCATAATTAATTGTCTAACATATTGAAATTTTATATGTAAATGAATAAGACTGATGTGGGTTCTACGGTCTGAATTTAGAGATTTTGCAAATTCACACTTAAAAGTTAAAATGTCCTACAAAAATTAAGAATTTTATTTGGCAAGTGATCTCAAATTGTATGCACAAAAATAGACTAAGAAGCAGAGAAATAAATTGTGACGATGGGCGTTATCCTCGATTTTATAAACATAAGCTTTAATCGAACATACAATCGACCATTAATTATTTTCCCACCTATATGTCTACCACTATTTTGCCAAACTTTAAAAGCACGGTCTACTTTTATGGCATTTCCCGTAATTTACAATTATCCTCGATTTCCCACCTGTATGTCTACCACTATTTTGCCAAATGATTTTGAGTTTGACTATGGCATGGCAGAGCACAAAAAATTCCTTTTTTTATAATCTTTAATACCAAAAGTCCAAAAATGAACAATCCGAACCGAATTTTTCCAGAAAACATAGGAACAAAATTGTAAACTACTCTGAAGTCCGTAAGTGTTTGCAGTAAATTTCATAAATGGACAAAAAAATATGACTTTTGAAGTGTAGGGAAATGTATAATATACAGTGTTAACACTCTTTCTAAAGGTGATCGCTGTTGAGATTCCGCGGAAGAGGTTTTGTCGATGTTGCGATCACGGCGTTCGCGTTCCCGTCACGGCGCACAAGCTTGCGCCGTTATGTCTGCTGTTCTCCTTCTCGCTTCTGTCTCTCTTCTCTACACGCGTCTCTCACTCTTCTCATCTAACTCGCCCAATCACCTTCGCTCCGGTTCTAGCGAAGATGCAGTTTTGTTCCCGGATTCTCTCCTTGTCTCGGATTCTGACGTCGTGGAAACCGGCGGGGGAGAAAGAGGATCTTCTAGCTCAACTGAGGATAGAATCGACGAGCACGACGATGCGATCGAAGATGACCGCAACGACAGCGTTTCGAATGAGGAAGATGAGAATCAGGACGCAGAGCAAGAGCAAGAAGTGGATCTTAATCGCAACAAGGCGTCGTCTTCTGGGTTATACTTCGATCACGTTCACGGAGTCATAAGAAGAGCTTTCAATAAACGATCGATTGATGAATGGGATTACGATTACACAGGTTTCAGTATCGATTCGGATTCGGGAGAAAAGAGTAGAGCTGCGTTTGGATCTGATGATGTGCCTTTAGACGAATCGATTCGAAGGAAGATCGTTGAGGTTTCGAGTGTGGAGGACGCGTTGCTGCTGAAATCAGGGAAGAGGGTATCGCCTTTGAGAGAAGGTTGGGGAGATTGGTTTGATAAGAAAGGTGATTTCTTGAGGAGAGATCGAATGTTTAAGTCGAATATTGAGACGTTAAATCCATTGAATAATCCAATGTTGCAGGATCCTGATGGGGCTGGGATCACGGGATTGACGAGAGGGGACAAGGTTGTCCAGAAATGGAGGTTGAATGAGATTAAGAGAAACCCTTTTATGACCAAAAAGCCATTGAGTGTTACAGAGAAAAAAGAACTAAATGAGTTTAGAGAAACTAGAAAAGGGATTAGGTTGCAGAATAGCGTTGCTGAGAGAAAGGGTGAGATCAAGAAAGGTGAGCGTAAGACATTAGATGACGATAAGGATATCGAGACAAAGAAGCAAAAGAACGAGGAACTTGAGAGGAACCATGATGAGGTTACAGAACATTTGTATGCAGATGGGACCAAATGGGGATATTATCCTGGTATAGAACTGAGTTTGTCATTTTCTGACTTCATGGATTCATTTTTCAGAAACGGAAAATGCTCTATGCGAGTGTTTATGGTGTGGAATTCACCTGGTTGGATGTTTAGCGTTAGACATCAAAGAGGGCTTGAGAGTTTACTTTCTCAACATCGAGATGCTTGTGTTGTAGTTTTCTCAGAGACCGTGGAGCTTAATTTCTTCCGAAACAGCTTTGTGAAAGACGGGTTAGTGAGTAGCACAGAATGTTGCCTGTCTCTATACTCTTCCATTTTATAATTGTTTGATTCATTTCTCTGTGTTTCTTTGGCAGTTATAAAGTTGCTGTAGCTATGCCCAATCTCGATGAATTGCTGCAGGATACTCCTACTCACGTATTTGCTTCTGTATGGTTCGATTGGAGAAAAACAAAGTTTTATCCTACTCACTACAGTGAACTTGTTCGGCTTTCCGCCCTTTACAAGTAAAGTGTGATCACTCTCTAATCGCTATTGAGTAGTTGAGCATTCTCTAAACGCTTTCTGATTGCATATTTATGCAGATATGGTGGAATTTATCTCGATTCTGATGTGATAGTTTTGGGTTCATTATCTTCACTGAGAAATACCCTTGGCATGGAGGATCAGGCAACGGGAGAATCCCTTAATGGTGCTATTATGTCATTCGAAAAGAAAAGGTTCATAAAACACATACTAATGCTTTGCTACATTAGAAAAATTGACTGTCTTAGTAACCAACAATGTTTCTATCTGATGTTTTAACTGCGAACCTCTCTCTGCAGCCCCTTTTTACTTGAATGCTTGAACGAGTACTACTTAACTTATGATGATAAGTGTTTGCGATGCAACGGAGCTGATCTCCTGACTCGAGTATCGAAACGGTTTTTAGACGGGAAAACTCAGCGTATGGCTCAACAGGAGCTGAACATCCGACCGTTCTCTATTTTCTTCCCAATAAGCTCACAACAGATAACAGAGTAAAGCTCTCTACTACTTTTGGTCAAAAACTTCTCTTTTGTTCTACAAGTTCCTTGATTAAGCAAAGCTTTTTACTTTGATTTTGTTTTTATTTTTGTGGAGCAGCTATTTTGCATATCCTGCAATAGAAGATGAGAAATTGCAGCAAGACGAGTTGTTTAAGAAGATTCTCAATGAGTCACTAACGTTTCATACTTGGAACAGCGTATCTTCCTCTATGATTCCTGAACCTGGGAGCCTTGTAGCCAGGATCCTTGATCGTAGTTGTATCCGATGCTATGATGTATTATAAAACTCTTTCTTGGCAAAATCATTTATACAAAGATCAAATTTTTGCAAGGCATAGGTCTCTCTTTATATATGCAAGAGTCAGTAGAAGAAGACGACGAACCATTAAAGCTTCAATGTCATCTCTTTTTGCGAGGTCGAACCGGTTCTTTGCTAGACCTTCTGAAATACCCAATTATCTTTGCTCTCTTCTCTTCTTCAGAGTTATCTCTTCCGACCACCGATCCAATGATTTTTCTCCTCCTTTTCCATCATCTTCATCGTCTCAAACTCGTTAAATCATTGGTTTATAATTCATATCTTCATCAAAATCATGTCTTATCATCTCAACACCACATCAATATTAGAATATGGGTTTCCAACTTAAAATCAATTGGCAATGTCCTATATAAGAGGGATCCCTTCCAATCACAGAATATTGAGTCTGGCTTGTGTAGGACCACTTTGGGTCGGATCGGGTTGGACCACTTTAGACCACTTTGGATTGTGGGCTCTGATATCATATTAGAATATGAGTTTCTAATTCAAAATCAATTGCTAATGAGTGGATTGGCTCCAAATCCTATATATACTAGAGAGATCCTTCACGACTTGGGATATTATTCTCTAATAGCCAATCTCGATTTCGATGCTAATTCTCTTACCCATGAACAAGCGATCACTGTGGTGGCTTCACTCGGGAGCGAAGCTGGTTCTATGGTGGCTCTTTGCTTCTTTTATTGGGCAGTGGGTTTCGGAAAGTTCCGACATTTCATGAGATTGTATCTCGTAACTGCGGATTTTTTTGATTGCTAATGGAAATATGCAGAAAGCTCACGAGGTAGTGCGATGTATGCTTAGAAATTTCTCGGAGATCGGGAGACTTAACGAAGCTGTTGTATAGTTATGGATATGCAAAATCAGGGATTGTCACCAAGTCTGATAACTCTGAATTGCGTTCTTGAGATTGCAACTGGGTCGGGTTTGGTAGAATATGCAGAGAACGTGTTCGATGAATTGTCTGTCAGAGGAGTTTGTCCAGATTCTACTTCTTATAAGCTGATGGTTATTGGTTGTTTTAGGGTTGGTCAGATTCAGGAAGCTGATAGGTGGCTAAGTGGAATGATCCAAAGAGGATTTATTCCCGATAACGCTACGTGTACCTTGATTCTTAGTGCATTGTGTGAGAATGGTTCAGTGAACAGAGCGATTTGGTATTTCCGTAAGATGGTTGATTTAGATTTTAAGCCAAACTTGATTAATTTTACGTCTTTGATTGATGGTTTGTGCAAAAAGGGAAGTATCAAGCAGGCTTTCGAGATGTTAGAGGAAATGGTTAGAAATGGTTGGAAGCCAAATGTGTATACACACACAGCTTTAATTGATGGGCTATGTAAAAGAAGATGGACTGAGAAAGCGTTTAGGCTCTTCCTGAAACTTATTCGTAGTGATAATTACAAACCAAACGTGCATATGTATACTTCGATGATTGGTGGGTATTGCAAAGAAGATAAGTTGAACCGTGCAGAGATGTTGCTTAGCAGAATGAAAGAGCAGGGTTTGTTTCCTAATGTGAACACGTATACAACACTCATTGGTGGTCACTGTAAAGCTGGAAACTTTGATAGAGCATACGAGTTGATGAATTTGATGGATACTCAAGCTTATAAGCCGAATATTTATACATATAATGCAATTATAGACAGTCTCTGTAAGAAATCAAGGGCACCTGAGGCATATGAGTTGCTAAATAAAGCATTTTCTTGCGGAAAGCTGATGGAGTTACTTACACTATTCTTATTCAAGAACAGTGTAAGCAAAGTGATATTAAGCAAGCCCTTGCTTTTTTCTGTCGGATGAATAAGACTGGTTTTGAAGCTGATATGCGCCTGAACAACATATTGATAGCTGCATTTTGTAGGCTTAAACAAATGACCGAAAGTGAGAGGCTTTTTAAGTTAGTAGTGAGTCTTGGATTGGTTCCAACGAAGGAGACTTGAAGCGTTAGATAAGAAGCTCTGGATTAGAACAGTTAGGACACTTCTGAGAAAGTTGTGTTGTGAGAAGAAAGTCGGCATGGCAGCTCTGTTTTTTCAGAAACTGTTGGAGAAAGACAGTAATCCTGATCATATTACCTGAACTGCTTTCAGTACAGCTTGTTCTGAGTCTGGCAAAAACAACCTTGTTGCTGATTTGACCGAGAGAATTTCCAGAGAAGTAAGCTAAAAAAAGTGGTTATGTCTCCTTAGTTGTCTGGTGCTCTCTGTTGAATAGCGAATCCACATTGTTGATCAAGAAACTATGGAATGTACACCATGATGATCATCTGTTTCGTACAAAAAGAGCCAAAGACATGGCATGCTGTTGCTCTCTGAACCTAGTCACATCAGCTTATTGCCTGCCAATAACCTCGAATGGAGAGAAGGATTTCGACTATTACTATTTACCACCAAGAAATGGGTTTGTATCTATCCAGCATTGAACAACACAAGTACTTTCTTCTTCGCTTGGGGATTCCGGTCGAACGAAAGTTGTTTGCTCTTTCTGGCTACAAGTTTCAGCGCTCGTGGATCTCGTCTACAGGTACACATCTGATCAAGTTTTTTCCTTTCGAGATTTCTCTCTGTGTGTAGTTGCATAACTTGCATTTTAGATTCTTACAGGTTCTCTGGGTTTCTGTTTCTGTGTATCTGAGATTCTGAGTATTGTACAGATTATGCATCGAATTCTGAGTTCCTGATTAATGTTCCGGAAAGAAAAAGAAAAGAAAAAAATGTTTTTGAGCATGAAATTTTAAAGTTACTCTGTTTGGGCCATCCTAGGATGTTCTGTTTTCATTCATGATCCTGTTTTTCTTAAACTGCAATTCAGTTGTGTGTTTTCACTTGTTCATTAGTGTACATTAGCAATGGCTAGATCTGCGATTGATGGGGCATCAGATTCAGGGGCTTTTCAAAGAAGTGCATCAACATTCCTTAACTTCGTTTCAAGAGATTCCAATTCTCAGTTTCCATCTTTACATATCGTATGCTTGTCCGTGGGTTTTTAGATGCCTCTCATACTTAAAGATTAAAGGACTTGATGATGCAATAAGCTTCTCGGTGAGTAGACTCAACCCTTTACACTGCTTTAATTCATTGAATATTATTCCTGACCGTATTGATAGAATTGTTTGACTTTCATCAGTCTCTGAAACCCATTTGGGGAAGAACCAAAGAAACCGATGAGCATACGGGATGGGTCTTCCCGGATTCAGAAACCAAGGTTCCAGGAGCTGGTCCAGACCATCTTAATGGTGCTAAGAGTGTAAGAGAACTCTATGAGATTTCTTGCCCGAATTACACTGGAAAGTATACTGTGCCTGTAAGTCTTTTTGCTTCAAAATGTCATCTAAACTCTTCTCGAGTCAGAACTGAATTACGTGATTTTTGTTTATTATGACAGGTTCTATGGGATAAGAAGCTCAAGATTGTTGTAAACAAAGAGAGTGCAGAAATAATCCGAATGTTCAACACAGAGTTCAATCATATTGCAGGAAATCCTTATCTTGACCTTTATCCTTCTACACTCTAAGCTAAAATCGATGAGACTAATGAATGGATTTACAACGGGATAAATAATGGAGTCTATGGATGCGGGTTTGCAAAGAAGCAAGGGCCTTACGAGGAGGTAAGTGCGAGTAACCATACTTTATATGCTAATTAATCCCATGAGAGTTTTATAAGGTTATGGTTCTGCTTTGTAGGCCGTTGAGCAAATGTATGAAGCATTAGATAGGTGCGAGGAGATTCTTGGAAAACATCGATACATCTGTGGAGACACTTTGACTGAAGCAGATATCAGATTGTTTATCACCCTTATAAGATTTGACGAGGTAATTGATTTGAGTTCCTACTTTCATAACTCTGCATTTCAAATCAAGAAAACAAAAAATACAATACTTAAAACGAATCTGTGATGTTGGAAGGGTTGCTGTAGGTTTATGCTGTTCACTTCAAATGCAACAAGAAACTCTTGAGGGAGTATCCGAATCTGTACAACTACACAAAAGACGTTTTTCAAATCCCTAGTATGAGTAGCACTGTGAACATGAATCACATCAAGCAACATTACTATGGAAGTTATCCTTCGATTAACCCTTTCGGGATCATCCCTCATGGACCAAACATCGATTACTCTTCGCCTCATGATCGACACAGATTCTCAACTGATTAAATATTTCATCAGAGATCAAATCTTTTCACACCTGAGTTCTATCATATGCATTGGAAACAAAAATAAGAGTTTTGTGTTTAATATGTTATGCTAATTGGAAATCTCCATGGTTGAAAGCAATGTTTGTTTGAACATAACCATTCTTTGGCTCTTGTGATTTTTTTATCTTGCTTGGCCTCCGAGAAGAAAAAGCTTATTAAATATAAGCATTATTATCGAAATGTGTCAAGTTTATCAAACAAAAATAAAAATTTATCATCATCTCTAACATAGATGGCGAGAAAAACAAATCAAGCAACATAAAATTGTTAAATAAGTGAAGTATCTCGAAACTGTAAATATGTATTAAATAATATATTTATAGGATTGAATTTTTTGTCGCAATAATATGCATTAAATAATATGTGATTACTGATTTATCCATGATTATAACAGTTTTTTCTTCATTCCCTAGCTTGTACGGCTTATATATCCAAAGTTTTGTTTCCTTTTTCTTCTCTTTCTTCGATCCCTAAAATTATCACCAACCCTAAATTTCCCCAAATTGAGTACTACGGAATTTTGAATTTGCTGCGTTATCAATTTAATTGAATTATGTCTCTGTTGTTGGAAGATATCATACGGTCAATTGAGGCTTTGTTGAAGCTTAAGAATCGGAATCAGGAACCTTACGTCGACCCGAATTTAGACCCGGTTCTTCTGGTTCCGGGAATCGCTGGCTCCATTCTTAACGCTGTCGATCATGAGAACGGGAAAGAAGAACGAGTTTGGGTTAGGATCTTCGGTGCCGATTACGAGTTTCGAACAAAGATGTGGTCTCGTTTCGATCCTTCAACTGGTAAAAGTGTTTTCCTTTTTCTCTTCCGCAATTGAGTACTCGTGATAGTTGTTATTGAATTTCCGGATACAAGCTCATACACACTGCAATTAGTTTGAACTGAGACTGCAATTTGGCTTTTGCGTATGGTAGCCAATTTGACTCATCTATAGAAATTCATCAGCTTTTTATTGTTAAGCTTTTAACACGTTCATCTAAAACAGGCAAAACGATCACTCTTGACCCAAAAACGAGTATTGTGGTGCCTCAAGACAGAGCTGGGCTTCATGCAATTGATGTCTTAGACCCAGATATGGTATGGTTAATCTCTAGTTGTTCATTTCATTTCCTATCGATGAGTTAGCTCTTAAATTGTTATTTCTAGATCTTTCTTTTCTCATTGGGATCAATTAACACCTATGTAGGTTGTTGGCCGCGAGTCTGTGTTCTATTTCCATGAGATGATTGTTGAGATGATCGGATGGGGATTCGAAGAAGGGAAAACCCTTTTTGGTTTTGGTTATGATTTCCGCCAAAGCAACAGGTTAAAGAATTTCCCTGCTGAGTTTGATAAATGGTTTTGGCGTAACGTGACTGATAAGTGTATTGAACTTGTAATGTTTGCAATGTCTAGACTTCAGGAAACATTAGACGAATTTGCTGAAAAGTTGGAAACAGTTTACAAAGCTTCAGGAGAGAAGAAGATCAATCTTATTAGTCATTCTATGGGAGGACTGCTGGTGAAATGTTTTATGGGTCTGCATAGTGATGTATGTAAATCCGCTTTCTTTACTCGTAAGTCTGTTCTATTATTATCTTTTCATCGTATTCTTACATTTTTGGGTGAAATTTCTACTTTCATCAGATATTCGAGAAGTATGTACAAAATTGGATTGCTATTGCTGCTCCATTTCGAGGTAGGCTCTTGGACCTGTTGCACTTCTGATTATACTTAAAAGAAGTAACAGACCGAATGATTCTGCATTATTGAATCAGGTGCTCCAGGATATATCGCATCGGCTTTACTGAATGGAATGTCTTTTGTCAATGGTTGGGAACAGAACTTTTTCGTCTCTAAGTGGAGTATGCATCAGTTGGTAATGATCAATCAACAATAATTCCATTTGGTCCTAAATCTTGTTTATTTGATCTCTTCTGGAAATTATCTTCTATTGTTTCAGCTTATTGAGTGTCCATCGGTCTACGAGCTGATGTGTTGCCCTTATTTTAAATGGGAACTTCCTCCCGTTTTAGAGCTATGGAGAGAGAAACAGAGCAATGATGGAGTTGGAACTTCTGATGTTGTTCTTGAGTCTTACAGTAGTCTGGAAAGCCTTGAAATTTTCACGAAATCTCTTTCGAACAATACTGTAAGTTACATGCTACCACCATTTTGCATTAAGTGACGTTATTATCGCACATATGTTGCATTGACTTATTCTAGGCTCCAAAAATTTTCAGGCTGATTATTGTGGAGAATCCATTGATCTTCCATTTAACTGGAAGATCATGGAATGGACTCACAAAACTAAGAGAGTATTAGCAGAGGCCAAGCTTCCTCCTCAAGTTAAATTCTATAATATATATGGGACCAATTTAGAAACCCCTCATAGTGTTTGGTAATATCTCTTCTCTTGAGGTCTTAGTGTTTTATCTTGCAACTTGTTTCGTGTCTTCTGAATTCGATACGTAAATTTCCATGCAGCTATGGGAATGAGAAGATGCCCGTCAAAGATCTAACTAATCTAAGATACTTCCAGGTAACACATTTTTATCCTCTTTCAGGTATCAACTATCATTGTAATAGACAGGAAACTACCCTTTTATACATATTCTGATCTTAGATAGTCTTCTCTTGTAATCTCAGCCGACATATATATATGTTGATGGTGATGGCACAGTCCCAGTGGAATCTGCCATGGTATGTTTCTCAGAAACTCATTACAAAAATAGGAAATATTGAATTCTGATCGATTAGGTTGATCATTCTCTTCTGCAACGGTTCCTTTGGTTGTTTCTTTTGTAGGCGGATGGGCTTGAAGCAGTAGCAAGAGTTGGAGTCCCTGGTGAGCACAGAGGAATCCTCAACGATCACCGTGTCTTCCGAATGCTCAAAAAGTGGCTAAATGCAGGCGAACCTGACCCGTTCTACAACCCAATAAACGATTATGTCATCCTTCCAACTACATTTGAAATAGAGACATACCACAAGGACGGAGTCGAGGTTGCTTCCGTGAATGAATCATGGGACATCGTATCAGACGACAACAACATTGGCACAACCGGGTCAACCGTAAGCTCTATATCAGTCTCCCAACCCGGAGATGATCAAAACCCTCAAGCTGAAGCTCGTGCAACCTTAACCGTCCAACCACAAAGCGATGGTAGACAACATGTAGAGCTGAATGCTGTAAGCGTCTCTGTTGATGCATAAGTAAAAACTCTTCTTACCTTTGTAATATATTGTCAAATGTGTCTTTTCGTCTGTATATAGTGAATCTGTTCCATGCCATGTGTACATAAATCATAATAATGTATTTCTCAAGTCAACTATAATAAACGTGTACCCAACTTCTGTACGAATGTAAAGCCCTAAGAATTGACGTGTACCCAACTTCTGTACGAATGTAAAGCCCTAAGAATTGACTTTAAGAACCATTTTTTTGAATCAAAAATCCATAAGTTGTTCTGATACAATGCATACATATATATAGGGCGAAGAGGTGAAGAGAGCCCTCCAAAATAACTAAGAAGACCGTTGAAGGCTGGAGAAAGCCGTTGGAGAAGTGGTCCCGACTGTGGTGGACCCTCGGGTGGGTTTCCCGGGGCGCATGCGGCTTGGTGGGCTCGCGGAGTCTTCAACAGCTCCATGAGGTAAGCTTGGGTCCACGGCAGTGCAGAGGGCAGTCCTTGGTCCCCACGCCCCTTTAGACTTCGCATTTACAACTCCTGTCCCGAGAAACCTGAGTTCGAGGTTTCTCGGGAAGATCGCGTCCTTCGTACGGATGGTGGGGCCAGCTGCATCTTTCCCGAAGCTCCCGAAGCGCCATTTCGACCCATCTCATGTACCGCTCGGCCCATCTCATGTACTGCAGCCGAGATAGATCCCGATCCAGCTCGGCCCATCTCACGTACTGCAGCCGAGATATCTCTCGGTCCAGCTCGGCCCTTCTACGCCCATTGGTCGCCCGCTTCCCGAGACTTTTCCGAGCTTCTTCTAGCGTGCGCCCCAATCTATTCTTCTTCTTGGATTGCTTGCTCCACACTCTTCCCTTATATGATCAATACTCCCGCTCAAGCTTAACCATAATGTCATGAAGGTTAAGCTTGGATGTCTCATAGACCCCACCTCATTAAAAACCTTAGAGAGAAAAACTCTTCGGACAAAACTCTTCTAAGCGAAAAAGAGTGTGAGATTTATGAGAGAGGGGACATTTGATCATTCTTTTGGAAGATCCACAAGTCCTAGTTTAGGATAAATATGATCACAAACTTTTACACTTGCAGCTTTTGCAAAAATATCCTCTAATTGTTCTTCACTTTTGGTGTAGCATGGGAGAGTAATTCCTTCTTCGATTTTCTCTCGGACTTTGTGAAAATCAATCTCGATGTGTTTGGTAATTGGATGCAATGTGGATTGCCGCTTGGTTGTCACAATGCATTGTGATTGGTTTTGATGAGTCAATGCCAAGATCCTTAAGTAGTTTAGCCATGTGAGCTCACTTGTGAGTTTTCTCATAGCCCGGTATTCCGCCTCAGCACTAGAGCACGACACCACTTTCTGTTTCTTAGTCTTCCATGTCACCAAATTCCCCCCTATAAATGTGCAATACCCGGTAGTTGATTTTCGGTCATTTCGATCACCGGTCCAATCCGCATCACAATATCCAACAATTTTGGTATTGTTGTTATTTCCCATCCAAATCCCACGATTTTGACTTCCTCTTAAGTATCGGAGTATCCTTTCCATAATGTTCCAATGATGTATCGTGGGACTTTGCATATGTTGTCTTACTTGGTTCACCGCATAGCATATATCCGGTCTTGTGATTGTTAAATAAATGAGTTTTCCCACAAGTCTTCGGTATTGAGGTGCATCCTTGTATGGTTCATCATTTTTCTCCCCCTTTCGACTGACCTTGTAACCGTCTTCAAGTGGTGTGGAAGCAACCTTAGAGCCTAAATCTCCTATTTCACCAAGTAAATCAAGAGTGTATTTTCTTTGAGAAAGAAATAGACCCTCCGAAGAGCGACATACTTCAATCCCTAGAAAATACTTTAGTTCCCCAAGATCTTTAATATCAAATACACTCTTAAGATAATTTTTAGTGGAAGTAATATCGTCCTTGTCATTGTCGGTAATGATCAAGTCATCCACATAGATGAGAACCACAATTATACCATTCGGGCCATTGGAGACAAAGAGTGTATGATCCAATTCGGATTTGTGAAAGCCACGATCTCGAAATGTAAAGCTTAGTTTATGGTACCAAGCTCGAGAAAAATTCTTGAGTCATAGATAGCTTTGCGAAGACGTAATACTTCCCCGGGATCTACCATGCCTTCTAGGCCGGGAGGCGGGTGCATGTATACTTCATCCTCAAGTTCGTCTTGCAAGAATGCATTATTGACATTCATTTGCCATAGCTCCCACTCTAAATTTGTAGTCAAATAAAGAACCACTCGTACCCTATGAAGTTTTGCAACGGGGGCAAATGTGGCGGTATAGTCTTGTCCATAGGTTTGTTTGAAACCTCGTGCCACTAGGCGACATTTATAGCGTTAAATTCTCCCATCACTTTTGTAATTTGTAGTGAATATCCATCGAGAGGTGACGGCTCGTTTTCCCGGTGGTAATGTCGCCGGATCCCACGTATTGTTCCTTTCCATTGCATTGCACATCCATAATTGCATCTCTCCATTTTTTTGGTTTTTAGCCTCGTCATAGCTCTTTGAGATCTGTTCAAGCTCAATTTTCCCAAGAAACACTCTATGATCAAGGGGAACAAGGTCAAAAGAATATACCTTTTGGGTAGGATGTGCCTCGGATCGCGCATTGTAACAAAACCGAGATTTGATCCATGTGGAGGGATCTTTGCGAGGTCTTGTACTTCGCCTTAGTGGGGTCTCCGTACTTGGGCTAGGAGATTGAGACTCTGGTACCTCCGGGGAAGGACGAGAAGGTTCCTCAACTTCTTCAGTGTCGGAAATGTGTGGATGATCATGAGGTCCATCTTCATCCGTGTTTGTAGGACCGCGTTCAATGCTACCAATTTGTTGAAGTAGTATGCGAAGACTTTCATTCCTATCTTGAGTAGTATTGGTAAGTTCTATGAGTTCTTCCCAATTTGTTTTATCAAAGTAGTCTTTGTCTTCCACAAATTTCACATCTCGAGAGACATATAGACGTTGATTTGTTGGGTCGAAGCACTTGTAGCCTTTTTGTGTGGTTGAGTATCCAAGGAACATGCATTTGGTACTCTTGGCATCGCGTTTATTACGTAGTTCCCCTGGAATTAAGACATAACACATACATCCAAATACTCTCAAATGTTCAATAAAGAGTTTTGTGCCATTAAGTACCTCATATGGTGACACATCCTGTAAAATTTTGGTTGGAAGTCGATTAATGAGATATCATGCCATTAATACTGCATCTCCCTAATATCTCTTAGGCACTTTCATATGGTACATCATGGCCCTTGATGTTTCCATAAGATGTCGGTTTTTCCTTTCTGCTACACCGTTTTGTTGTGGAGTGTGCGGGCAACTTGTTTGGTGAATTATGCCACATTTGTTCAAGTGATCTTTGAACTTGGTGCTTGTGTATTCTCATCCATTATCTTATCTTAGTACCTTTATTTTGAAATTAAATTGATTAGTTACATAGTTTTGAAATTAATGAAGGCATCAAAAACCCGATCCTTAGATGCCATTAAGGTAACCCAATTATATTTTGATTTTTCATCAATGAAAGTTACAAAATACTTTAGGTTATCTCTAGAGGAACAAGGTGATGTCCAAACATCCGAGTGAATTAAATCAAAACAATTTGCATAAAGAGTACTAGATTTCGAAAAAAATAGATTTGCAATGTTTTCCTAAAATACAAGCCTCACAAAAACTATAATCAAAAGAGTTTTTAGGCAAAATTAAACTTAAGGCTCTAGAATGGGGGTGGCCCAATCTAGCATGCCAAACTGAATTAAAACATGAACCAACATTAGAATCTAAATTGCTAACGGAAACATAGTGTAAGTCCTTTGGAACCGATTTTTCTTCTACGACATATAACCCATCTTTGGTCTTTCCTCCTCCAAAGGTTTTTCCACTCTCAATATTCTGAAATTGTACATAGTTAGGACCAAATATAACATAGCAATTTAAATCGGATGTGGTTTTCTTGACCGAAAGGAGATTGGAGGTAAATTTTGGCATATAAAAGGCTTTAGTTCTCCTATTGAATACTTCCAATTCTCATATTCCATTGATTGGAACCTTTTCACCACTAGCCACAATAACATTTCCTATAGTTGGTTTTATATTCTTTATCAACCTAGGATTACTTATCCTGTGGTGAGAGGCACCAGAATCAATAATTAAGGAATTTGTTGAAGTTTTAGAGAGATTAGAGATACCGGAATCCTTTAAGTTGGCAATGGCTTGGATTATTTCATCAAGATCCGACTTTCTCACAATTGCACCATGAGATGTTGAACTCATTTCCATTGCTCCTCCTCCGATATTGGATGTATCCGCCGGTTCCTCTCCCAAAACGTTTTCTTGTGCTATGTTTGCTCTTTGTTCCTTCCACTTGTTGGGTTTGAGATGGGGGTTAAGGATCCAACATTTCTCCTTTGTATGTCCTTTTTTCTTGCAATGCTCACAAACCATACTCCTCTTATCTTCGTTTTTGTATGTCACTTTGTGAGCGGTGATTATATCCTTCTTGCCATTAATGAGCCCAATGTTCCCTTGCTCCCTTTGTACTTGAGCACACACTTCATCTACCGTTGGGAGCTTCTTTTCCCTTAGTATGGATTTGACAAGATCATTGTAGAAAGGGTGTGGACCCCCAAGTAGCCCAAAGACTTTATCTTGCTCATTTCTTTCATTTTGTACAATAGGATCCATTGTACTTGGCCTTAACATCTCAAGCTCCTCCCAAATAACCCTTAGCTTTCCAAAGTAGTCTTCGAACTCCATGTCTTCTTGGCTTATGATATTAAGAGCTCTTTTAACTTCAAATACCTTAATGAGGTTGTAGACATTTGCATATACCCTCTTGAGAGTATCCCAAAGTTCTTTGGCGGTTTCACAAAAGAGGTAGGATTCAAGGAGGTGAGGATCAAGAGATGCGGTTATGATAGCCATTATCGTTTGATCTTCTTGAAACCATTTGTCTTGGTCGACAATCACCATGTCGGAGGAGGCAGTCTCCTTCCCTTTTCCCTTATCGGCGACATTTGGAACCTTCTCTTGTGGTGGCTCTACATGATTCCATAACCCACGACTGCACAAGATAATCCTTGCAGTTCTTGACCATAGTATGTAGCTAGGCCCCTTAATAGTTACTGGTATACATGCCCCTTTGTTGGATTCCATGGTGATTTTATCGGTTTGGAAGATTTTGAGAGAATTTTCGATATTTTGAGAATAATAAGAGAATGAAAGCTTCACGAACCAAAAATAGAATGAGATTAGGATCTTTGATGTATCATGTAAGAATATAAGATTATGAAGCCCTAAGAATTGACTTTAAGATTTAGTGTAAAGATTGGAAGAAAGAATGAAGTAGAACCATTTTTATTGAATCAAAAATCCATAAGTTGTTCCAATACAATGCATACATATATATAGGACAAAGAGGTGAAGAGAGCCCTCCAAAATATCTAAGAAGACCGTTGGAGGCTGGAGAAAGCCGTTGGAGAAGTGGTCCCGGCTGTGGTGGACCCTCGGATGGGTTTCCCGGGACGCAGGCGGCTTGGTGGGCCCGCTGAGTTTTCAACGGCTCCAAGAGGTAAGCTTGGGTCCACGGTAGTGCAGAGGGCAGTCCTTGGTCCCCACGGCCCTTTAGACGTCGTATTTACAGCTCCTGTCCCGAGAGACCCGAGTTCGAGGTTCCTCGGGAAGATCGCGTCCTTCGTACGGATGGTGGGGCCGGCTGCATCCTTCCCGAAGCTCCCGAAGCGCCACTTTGACCCATCTCATGTACCGCTTGGCCCATCTCACGTACTGCAGCCGAGATATCTCTCGGTCCAGCTCGGCCCTTCTACGCCCGTTGGTCGCCCGTTTCCCGAGACTTTTCCGAGCTTCTTCTAGCGTGCGCCCCAATCTATTCTTCTTCTTGGATTGCTTGCTCCACACTCGATCAATAACTTCATCAAAACGTTGCTTATATAATAGACTTCTGATAAGTGATTTATGTACAAGAAAGTAATGTATTTTACAAATTTAACAATTGTTTGATTCTTTATTCTTTTCATTTGATACGTTACAGTTATTGCTCGAACCTGATCCACGCATATTGACCACCAGTTCATATTCATTTATTATCTATCAAAAGTTCCACTTGTCGACTGGACTGTGTTGTCTATCCGACAATGTTGCCTGTGGACTGTAAATTGTCCTCGTGGGTAATTTTCTTTTCTGATTCAAGTTTAAGCCTTTAAGGTAAATCAATGGCAACTTGTTCAGGCTGTAGGTAACTTTTTTGGTACAAACTCTCCGAGTTTGACATCAACCCATTGATATATCAGCAGTTCCCTTATATTCATCTTTTTCTCCTGCGGTCTCTCGTGACTGTTAGGCAAGACTAGCATTATGTTCACCGGTGGTTCCCATCCGCAGGCTGGATCCTCTACCTTCACTTTAAAGACCACCTCGTAAGTAATCCCTGGAGTGAGATTCCTCGTTTCGAATCTTCCTGAGATGTCGAGCCAACACACGTTTTTCAGTTCCGCAGCTTCCACAACTGTCTCACTTTAAAACCAAAAAAAAGGGTTCATCTTAATAACTATTGGTATAAGACCTCGAAATTTCTTTAATTCATACTCAGTTAACTTGAAATCAATGCAATCAAATTAGTTAGCTTTAAATCTGGTATTAATCATCGATGGATGTAAATGAAACGTAGCTTACTTTGGTGAGCCTTTGTCCGGAAACCAAGTCCAATAGTTGAGGTTATCAGACCAAGTGGTAGAGAGATTCTTTGCAAAGAACATAAAGCAGTTGTTGTTGCTCTCGTCTACCCGATATTTGATCTGTTCAACATATTTTATATTTTGCATCACCACAACACATGAGCTCATGGTCCATTTAATGGTGTAAGATAATAACAAAATCTACTTTTTGTTGAGAAATCAAAGATTCAAATTTTAGACACAGACTCATTGCTTCTCCAGTTTTGTTTACATATAAGTACAATTGTCTGATTGTTATTGTAAGAATATTTTCTATTATATATGGTCGATGTGTTTATCGGTTTACTTATAGATATCAAGTTCATATTAACTTTATAGATTCTAATATAAATGATGATACCGTGATGGATCGGTTTCTATTAACGTATTAGAATCGGGTGTATTGATAACCCTCCTCCCTTGCCAAATTATATTGAATTGTTATTCTATATATAAAGTATATATTTATATGTATATATATGGTAACAATTGAATATATAAATATATATATATAACCATATATGTATGTATATATAAAAATACATGAACGTGTGCGTGTTTTAAACGACGTGACAGTTACACTGGCACTTAGTTGTTATAAACAAACATGAACGTTCATTGTTGGTGTGTTGGAATATAGACACTTGTCTTCTTCCTCTTCTTATCATGAAACAGTAAGACATACGGTTACGTCTTCACGTCTTCATAATCAGAAGAAATATAACACAAAGAAAGGAGATCCTTATCCATCAAAGAATTGGTTAGAGATCAAAGGTTAAGGGAGGATAAAATCAAAAGGGTTTGAACCACACTATCATTAAAGCAGTGGATCAAGGTTAGTCTTTCTTCTTCATTAAGAAATTGTTTGATTTGTTGAATTAACACAAATCTAGAGAACTTGGGACAGATTTCATAATCTGGAAATCATCAAATTATAATATAATATTTGGTATCAGAGCAATCTAGATTTGTTTAGTTCACATAGATAAACTTGAATGCAATTGATTTTAAAGAGGATTCATAATTTGATCAAATAATAACCGTTACATTTTGTTATAGGTGAAGTTTAATCAAGTTAATGAGAATATCATGAATTCATATCAATTACGAATAAAATCTGGTTCAAATTAATCATTTCGTAATTGGTGAAAATTTTTGAACAGAATCGTTCATGTTCAAAATGATTGAGAATTGTTTCGTTAAGAAAATGGAGAATACATGCGTGTAACTGTTAGATTGCGTTCATGAATTGTTACTTGATTATCAAGTAACTGTCATTATTATGATCAATGTGTAGAATGTGTTTATATATATAAACTATATATAATACAAAGCCACGTTATGCAATATAAAGAAATGGGGTCCGTTATTGTTGGATATGGTAGTAATAATGGCCCATAAATCATTATCAAGATAATTTATATATATATATATATATATATATATATATATATATATATATATATATTTATATATAAATTAAAACTTCCACTGTATTATATGAAATTAAGATAATTAATTGTATTATGAAGTATTAATACAATATAAAAGAAATTTATCCATTAAGATTTAATATTTACATTGTATGTGATATGTTAATCACCAAAGTGGTCTTGTCATATTATATGTAAATATTAAAGTAAAATTATAATTGATCATGATTAAAGAGATGCTAAAAATGACACTAAAATTCTAATGATCAATTGATCTATTATTTATGTCTTTGGAGATCAACCAAAGGTGGATCATTGGATATGTTTAATAATGCGAAAAGAATTAGTCTTTTCCATTATAGTCGATAGTATGTTTACCCAAAGGTAACATATCTATTTGATTTATATGTGATTTGATTAATTATAAAAGAATTAAAAAAAATCTAAAACTAGCATCACTTAGAGTGCATGTATTTAAGTATTACCCAAGGTTACTTAAACACATTTTTTAAAAGTCTTGTATAAAATTTAAGAATCTGTATATAAGTCTCAAAGCACTAACGAGTAAGCGTGTATAAATGATTGCAGCTTCATCTAGCATGTATGCATCTGCTAACTCGGTCGTTAAGTTTAATGGGCTGAATTATGAGGAGTGGTCCGAACAGATCCGGTTCACACTGGGTGTAATGTCTTTGGATCATGCTATACTCACTGATGAGGTACCTCCAGCCATTACAGTTGATAGCTCCAAAGCTGATAAGTCTCACTATGAGATTTGGGAGCGATCTAACAGGCTGAGTCTGAACCTCATGAGATTGACGATGGCAGAAAGTATTAAGCCATCTATGGCTAAGACTGAGAAAACTAGGGAATTTGTAACAAAAATTAAGGAGTGTTCATAATCAGAATTGGCGGACAAGTCGATTGTAGGAAGTCTCATGAGTGAGCTAACTACGAAAAAGTTTGACTGGTCCCAACCAATCCATGATCATGTGACGCACATGTCTAACTTGGCATCAAAGTTAACAGCCTTGGGAATGAAAGTTGATGAGCCATTCTTGGTTCAATTTGTTATGAACTCTCTACCTCTTGAGTTTAGCCAGTTTCAGGTGAACTATAACACCATTAAAGATAAATGGAACTATCAGGAATTGAAGGCTATGCTCGTTCAACAGGAAGGGAGATTAAAGAAGCTGAACGACCAAGTTGCTCTTCTCGCAGGCTTTGGAAGTGCCAGCAACAGCAGAAAGAAATCAAGTGTTAAGGACAAAAAGAAGGATAAAACTTTCATGAAACGACCCGAAAGTCAAATCCAAAAGGAAAGGAAGTGCTTCTTTTGAAAGAAAATGGGACACTTCAAGAAAGATTGTCTGAAAAGGAAGGCATGGTTCGATAAGAAAGGTACACAACATTTATATATTTGTTCTGAATTGAATCTTATTGAAGTGCCTAAAAATACTTGGTGGTTAGATTCTGGTGCATCAACTTATGTGTCTCATATTGAACAGGGATTCAGTTCGATCTAGCCCATAAGAGGACCTGAGCATTACTTGTTCATGGGATACCAGATGAAGGCACATATTAAAGGCATTGGGACTTATAGGTTGATCTTAGATACTGGTTGTCATATAGATCTTGAAGGTTGTCTATTTGTACCTGAGTGTGCTAGAAATCTTGTTTCCGTAAGTAGGTTGGACGATTTATATTTTGATTTTAAGATTGGACATGGTGTTTTCTCTATGTATCGAAATGATTATTTTTATGGTAGTGGTACAAAGTTTGATTCACTTTATAAATTCAATCGATATAAAATTTTCTAAATCTTTGTTTACTGTTGAGAATCAAGGCATTAAGCGTAGTGCATCTAACATAAGCTCAACTTTCTTGTGGCATCAAAGATTAGGTCACATTTCCAAAGAAAGAATGATGAGGTTGATAAAGAATGAAATTCTTCCTTCATTGGATTTTAGTGACCTAGATCTGTGTATAGATTGCATTAAAGGAAAGCAGACTAAACATATAACGAAGAAACCAGCCACAAGAAGTACTCAACTTCTAGAATTAATACACACCGATATATGTGGCCCTTTTGATGCTCCATCTTGGAGCGGTGAAAAATACTTCATCACCTTTATTGATGATTATTCACGATATGGATATACTTATTTACTGCATGAAAAATCTAAGTCAGTGGATGTCCTAGAGGTGTTCATTGATGAAGTAGAAAGGCAGTTAGAAAACAAAGTAAAAGTAGTGAGATCTGATAGAGGCGGTGAGTTTTCCGGAAAATTCACTGAAAGTGGACAATGTCCTGGTCCATTTGCAAAGTTACTTGAGCGTAGAGGCATATGTGCTCAATACACAATGCCCGGAACACCTCAGCAGAATGGTGTAGCTGAAAGGCAAAACCGTACTTTAATGGATATGGTTAGGAGTATGTTAAGTAGTTGTTCTTTACCCCTTTCGTTATGGGTATATGCATTAAAGACTGCAACTTATTTACTGAACCGGGTTCCTAGTAAGGCAGTTCCTAAGACTCCCTTTGAACTGTGGATGGGAAGGAAACCTAGTTTACGACATTTACATGTCTGGGGTTGTCCAACAGAAATAAAACCATATAACCCACACGAAAAGAAACTTGATTCTAGGACTATCAGTGGATTTTTCATTGGCTATCCTGAAAAGTCGAAAGGCTATGTATTTTATTTTCCTAACCATAGTACGAGAATAGTTGAAACGGGTAATGCTCGGTTCATTGAGAATGGTCAAACTAGTGGGAGTGGTGAACAAAGAAAGGTGCACATTAAAGAAGTTCAGGTTGAAGAATCTTCACCTGTCATTGCACCTCAAGTTGTTGTTCCTATTGTTGCAGCAAAGTCAAATGACACAATACTACAACACAATCAAGAGACAATTCCACTAGATGTCGAACTAGATAATGAACCAGTCATAATTCAAGGAGAGAGTAGTGTACCACAAGAATCCTTAAGGCGATCTGTAAGGGAAAGAAGATATGCCATATCAAATGACTATGTGATCTACACTATTAAAAGTGAATGTGAATTAAGCCTTGATGAAGACCCGAAAACATTCCGAAAAGCCATGGAAAGTGACAATTCTGAAAAGTGGTTAAATGCCTCAAAAGAAGAAATGACTTCTATGGGTGTTAATTATGTATAGGACGTAGTAGAGTTTCCTGAAGGTTTCAAAACCGTTGGATGTAAATGGGTCTTTAAGACTAAACGTGACTCGAACGGTAACATTGAAAGATACAAGGCTCGTCTTGTTGCTAAAGGTTTCACCCGGCATTGACTATAAAGAGACCTTCTCTCCGGTTTCTAAGAAGGATTCTCTAAGGATTGTTTTGGGTTTGGTCGCTCATTATGATTTAGAGCTTCACCAAATGGATGTAAAAACCGCCTTTCTTAATGGAGAGCTTGAGGAAGAAGTATATATGGACCAACCTGAAGGGTTTGTGGTTACAAGAAAAGAACATATGGTGTGTAAGCTGAGAAAGTCAATATATGGATTAAAACAAGCTTCCAGACAATGGTATTTAAAGTTTAATGATATCATTACGGCATATGGTTTTGTAGAGATCATTGTTGATCGGTGTATCTACATGAAAGTCAATGGGAGCAAGTTCCTTATATTGGTCTTATATGTTGATGATATTTTGCTTGCTGCAAATGACATGGGCATGCTATGTGATATAAAGAAATATCTCTCTAAGAACTTTGAAATGAAAGATATGGGTGAGGCATCTTATCTGATCGGAGTAGAAATAATTCAAGATAGATCACAAGGATTGTTAAGTTTGTCTCAGAAAGGATATATCAATAAGATTTTAGAGAGATATAACATGGAAAAATGCTCTGCAAGAAAATCTCCAATTCAGAAGGGAGACAAGTTCAGTAAAATGCAATGTCCAAAGAATAAATTAGAGCGTAAAGAAATGGAAAGAATTCCTTATGCATCAGTGGTTGGGAGTTTGAACTACGTTCAGACATGTACTCGGCCAGATATCACCTTTGCTGTTGGTATGTTGGGTCGATATCAAAGTAATCCTAGAATGGACCACTGGAAAGCTGCAAAGAAAGTTCTCAGGTACTTGCAAGGCACCAAAAAGCTCATGCTTACGTACAAAAGATCCGACAACCTAGAGATCATCGGATATTCAGATTCAGAAAATCGACATTTGGCTACTTGTTCCTGTTAGCTGGAGGAGCAGTATCTTGGAAAAGTGGAAAGCAGTCTTTCATTGCTACTTCCACTATGGAGGCCAAATTTGTGGCATGCTTTGAGGCCACAGTTCATGCATTGTGGTTGCGGAACTTTATCTCAGGACTAGGGATTGTCGACAACATAGTCAAGCCGCTGAGAATTTATTGTGATAATTCTGCAGCTGTCTTCTTTTCTAAAAACGATAAGTACTCGAAAGGTGCTAAGCACATGGAGTTAAAGTACTTGTCTGTGAAAGAAGAAGTACAGAAACGAAGAGTAACTTTTGAGCACATTAGGACGGACATGATGGTAGCGGATCCGTTAACTAAGGGATTGCCACCCAAGACGTTTACTGGCCATGTATAGCGTATGGGTGTTATAGATAAGACCTTGCTATTTTAGTTGTGATATGCTCATTATATTTGTAAGACTTTGAATTCACTTAAGGATATGTTTCTGTTTTTTTATTATTAAACATGTTATCATTATAGTATATGTATACATTTTTTTAGTTTGAAGATGACATGAGTATTTGAGATTTAAGTTTCTCTCAATATTAAAGAAAGAAAAGAGTGAAGTTAAAATTGATTTGTGATACATGGAAGGAAACTTGTCGTTAAATGATGGGCAACCGCCATGATTCAATCAGTTATGATTTTACTATGATAAATAAAGGATTAATGATCTTGATATAAAAGTGCATATTATAGATATTAAACCATCAAGTCAACGCAACGACCAAGTGGGAGAATGTAAGAATATTTTCTATTATATATGGTCGATGTGTTTATCGGTTTACTTATAGATATCAAGTTCATATTAAGTTTATAGATTCTAATTAAATGATGATACCGTGATGGATCAGTTTCTATTAACGTATTAGAATCTGGTATATTGATATCCCTCCTCCCTTGCCAAATTATATTGAATTGTTATTCTATATATAAAGTATATATTTATATGTATATATATGGTAACAATTGAATATATAAATATATATATATATAACTATATATGTATGTATATATATATACATGAACGTGTGCGTGTTTTAAACGACGTGACGGTTACACTGGCACTTAGTTGTTATAAACAAACATGAACGTTCATTGTTGGTGTGTTGGAATATAGACACTCGTCTTCTTCCTCTTCTTATCACGAAACAGTAAGACATACGGTTACGTCTTCACGTTTTCATAATCATAAGAAATATAACACAAAGAAAGGAGATCCTTATCCATCAAAGGATTGATTAGAGATCAAAGGTTAAGGAAGGATAAAATCAAAAGGGTTTGAACCACATTATCATTAAAGCAATGGATCAAGGTTAGTCTTTCTTCTTTATTAAAAAATTGTTTGATTTGTTGAATTAACACAAATCTAGAGAACTTGGGGCAGATTTCATAATCTGGAAATCATCAAATTATAATATAATAGTTATGTTCTAGGAATTGAAAACAAAAAGCGATATATATAATAAAATTAAGAACAAAAACCTGTTTCGTGGGCTTCAAGAAAACACCAGACCGTAGGTGTTCAGAGAGATTAGTAGAGGAGACAGAGATGGGAGGATTTGCGTCTCTAAGAATGGTCTCACAATTATATGGACCTTTCACCGATGAAGCCTTCATCTGTGACTCTGAATAACCTTCCATCATCACTGGAATCGAGTTTTCAGACATTTTTTTTTTTGTCTTCATGAAATGTTCCTTGCTCATAGACGTGAAATTTAATTATTTTTAATATTGCGTTATCTAGATGGATTTATACAACTTGGAAAAAACATTCTACGAACTGTATGTATAAGCATGTGTAAAGGGGCTTGGAGAACTTATTCTATATTATATCAACTTTTATACGTATATATTTTGTTTTGATAGGATTAGATTGGCAAAGATTGATCTACAATCCAAACTCTATTACATGAGATCATACGACTATGTGAAGTTGATTTATTGTGAAAAACTTTTACATATATATATATATATATATATATATATATATATATTGCAGAACTAGAGATGTCTAGTTGCAATTTCAATCATTTTATGGCTTAAAACATATTTGGTATCAAAAAATCTGGATGTCTATAGATATAGGAGTGACAGATATCTTAGCAACTATTACTAAACTTTTAAATGTCTTTTTTTTTTCTTTTCAATATTCTGATTGCTGATGTTCAATTTATAATTTAAACTCATCTTTTTAAACCCCAAATCCATCACATGGAGATTAAGCAATTTCTTTAGAATCGAGTTCTGCTAAACAAAATAACAAAGGTGACCTTAGCGCACTTCTCCTTTTAAAACTCTTCATGGACCTAAAATTGTTTTGATTTGTTTGTAGAATTTTGTCTTTAGTTATGGGGTTTTCGGAACTAACTAAATCTTTCTGTAATTGCATTTTGGTTTAGGACATAATATATACTACTTATAGTGGTTTAGATATTCTACGGCGATAATAGAGACAAATATATACATCAAGAGTGAAATTAAACTACCAATATATAAAATACCAAAAAAAGAATATAAATCGTAATGAGGTACCAATACACTGAGTCCATAATTTTCAAAGCAATGCACTGATTTTTGCTAAGTCAAACAAGAGAAACAATAGCTAGATGCCATTACTCAGATATTATTTTCTCATGAATCATGATAGAAATAATAGAAAAGCTAAAATGACAAGTTTAACAGTATTTAAATTGTAAAATTCGAGTTTTTACTTATTAGACCAAAGACCCAAATATTTAGAGAAACCCAACTCGCAACAACAACTGAAGCCCACCCTAAAACAACAGTTTTCTGCTACAAAAGACAAAATCAAAATGTGCCAGTCAACAGTGTTGTAAGCTGATCGTACAAATGTTGGCTGGAAAGTTAACACACACAACTCATTTGGTATTTCCTCATCCGAAAATTACATCGGGATGATACGTTTGGATATGAACGTATGTTTCTTTATACATTTGTGTAAATTGGTTGGATGTAATATGTAAGTAAATGACTAAAAATGACATGTTTGTAGTAAATTGTCTTTTTATGATCTAAATTATATTTACACCAAAATCGTTACAGAATTGTATTGGTCGAACGAAGGCAATGGTCGAGACGACAAGAAGAGAAGCGTCGAGAGAAGAGAAGAGAAGAGAAGAGAAGAGAAGAGAGATGAGAATAGAAGAGAAGAGAAGAGAAGACCGAAGAACCGCGAGGAGAAGAATCGAGAGCCGAAAAGAGCCCTAATTTTTCAATCTTGCTTTTAATTTTTAGGGGTATTTTACTCTTTTAATTTTTTTACAAACTCATCTCCCTTCGAATGCATCATCTGAACTCATCCAAAATTTTCTAAAATTTTGATTGATTTTGTTAAAATCATCCAGATGATGCATCTGGATGAATCAAATAATTGTATCTAAGAACAACAATTTTCATCTTCATCTAGATGGATCATCTTCACATGTGTTATTTCTTCCTCTGTATTGAGATTTTCATCCTCTTCTATGTTAACATTATCATCCTCTTTTCGGTTGATATTCTCATCCTCCTATTATTCATTAACTTCCACAAAATCACTAGAACTTTCAGGTTTTGTAAGAAACATTGATTAAAGAACCTACTTGTGATTTCACAAATGTGTCATCTTTATTTTTCTTTTGTCTTTTTTGCGCTCCTGATAGATACTTTCTTGAAGACATGTTTCTAAAATTTATAAAAAGTAATTATTATATAAAAGCTATTTAGAAGAATTATAAAAAAGTTGAACAACTTACAATTAAGAAGATGAAGTAAAAAATTGGAGTACCTCAAAAAAACAAACGAGATGAAAAGTTTGTTTGTACTTTGTTAATATGTAAATCATGGTAAACCTTAAACAACTATTTTTCTTTTTTCTCTTTTATTATGAATTTTTTTTCCTTTTTCTTTTGGAATAATAATTTTTTTATTTTCTATTTTTTAAATCTAATTAACAATTTATGTTTAGTTTTATTGATTGTATATATAAATCCTTGGTGCCTCCATTGTAAATCAAGGGAGAAATCAATATTACAAAAGTTCAATGCTTTCTCTTTTCTTCACTCCTGCTTTTATGGTCAGCTATGGATTCTAGAGTCCAAAATTTGTATAATCAGCTTTCTCTCAACATCATTAATTTCATAGTCAGAAGACACAATTTGAATCCTTCTTGGTAGGACAAGATTTGCTCGGCTATGTCAATGGAATCGACAAACCACTCGTTCAAACAGTTCAGATCCCAACCTCTAATGGTCAAGCTGTAGAAACTGTTCCAAACCCAGATTTCCAGTCATGGGAACGCTCAGATCAAGTTGTTAAAGCCTGGCTGTTGGGATCGTTCTCAGAAGATGTTCTCAACTGTGTGGTGGAGGCCATAACAGCTCAGGAAGTATGGGAATCTCTTGGCAAACATTTTAACCGAGTTTCTTCCTTTAGACTCTTTTAGATTCAGAGAAAGGTGTAGACTGTCTCTAAAACTGACAAAACTATGGACGAGTATGTTAAAGAAATCAAGGATGCGTGTAGCCAACTGTGATCTATTAGAAGCCCGGTGAGTGAGAAAATGAACATCTTCTCTGCTCTCCATGGGCTTGGAAGAGAGTATGAACCCATAAAGACAAGTATAGAAGGAATGATGGACTCTCAACCCAGTCCCACATTTGAAGACATTGTTCCTCGTCTCACCAGCTATGATGCTAGGATCCAAGGATAGATCACTGAACCAAATGTGTCACCTCACCTTGCTTTTACAGTTGACAGAACTCATAAACCCTCTGTTTTCTACAATTAGAGTTTTTACCGTGGAAGAGGAGGTTCGAATGGCAGAAATGGCTCACGTGAAAGAGGTAACTACACCACCAAAGGTCGTGGCTTTTATCAACAAATTTCTCCTTCAAGGAACAACTCCAATAACACTGAAAATCGACCAATCTGTCAGATTTGTGGAAAAGCTGGTCATCATGCTCTGAAGTGTTGGCATAGATTTGATAATAGCTACAATGAGAATGAACCTTTCAACGCTCTAGCTGCAATGAAAATCACATATGTTAGACCAATCAGGGCAAGAGTGGCATCCTGACACTACAAGAGAACATGACTTTTACAACTCTCATTTTCGTCCCTAATTCGTTGTAAAGGCCTTTTACAAAGCATTAGGGACGTCACGTAGTTCGTCGTGTTTTGCACGTCATAAGCCATAAAACGTTGTAAAAACATTGTAAAAGTTAATAACGCAATATTAACGTTGTTAAAACGTCGTAAAATAGGCGTTGTAAAAACGTCGTAACATTAAGAGGGCGTTGTAAACTCGATTGCAAACTATACGTTGTAAGTTGGTTGTCAACTTAGCAAGTAACTTACAACGTACAGTTTACAACTAAGTAGAGTCGAAATGTTTTACAACGTACTAAAGTCGAAATGTGTTACAACGAATTAAAGTCGAAAACTTTACAACTAACTAAAGACAAAAAATTTACAACTATTTAAAGACGAAATTATTTACAACTACTTAAAGACGAAAATTTTACAACTATTTAAAGACGAAACTATTTACAACTACTTAAAGACGAATATAAAACTAAAATATAAAATTAAAATGTTTTTACAAAATGTAATTACAAATTACCAAATATTTAACGGAGTAATTCGTCGAATATGTCAGAGCTACGGTTGTCCTGATCTTCAGCCACTTGCTCGTTCAAATCAACCTCGACATTCTCCGTAGGCCTAATCCCGAGGTTCCGATGTCTAAGCTCAAAAGCCGCAAATGCATGTGGATTACCCGCAACCAAAATATCCATCATGGACACGGCGTGTATGCTTACGGGGTGCCATAATTTGTACCTACAAAAGGATGTTCCGTAAATTAGACATTGGATACTACTAAATAATATATAAACCCTAAATTCTAAATTCCGTATCTACTACATAATTTCTAAACAACCTACATAATTTTAAATCCTAAATTTGCCAAAAAAAAATTGTAGAGAGAACGGAGAGAGGAATACCTTAGAGAGAGATTGTGGAATGGGGAATGATGGAATGATGTTGCAAAATTGGTAATATATTTATAGGGAATACGTGAAGTTGTAAAAGGGTTGGGAATTCATGTTACGTCGTAAAAGAGTTGTAAAGTTATGGTCAAATTTACAACGTATTCGATGTAAAGACGTTGGCAAATGTGGATTCAATGTACCGTTACGGTACAATTCATTGAGACGTTATTGTGAATTCAATGGACCGTAACGGTATAGAACAAAACGTCGTAAAGACGTTGGCACCTAACATTTTTACGACGTTTTTATTTCCCAACTTGTTTACGACGTTTTGTGCAATACATCAATAATTTATATCATTTGTAATATTTATTACCATTTATAATAATTTATATGATTTATAAATTATAAGATTTATAAATTATATATGGTTTATATAAATTATTATAAATTATATAATTTATATCATTTGTAATGACACTGGAGAAACATATCATGTTACCAGCACCACTGTGCACCTGAAACAAGTTCAACCATACGCTGGAACTGATGCTATAATGATTGGAGATGGAAACTTTCTTCCCATACCCCACACTGGATCCGCCAACCTTTCTTCAACGTCAAGTAACCTTCCATTGGAAGATGTTCTTGTTTATCCCAACATAGCTAAGTCTTTTTTGTCATTGTCTAAGCTTACTAAAGACTATCCATGTTCTTTTGAGTTTGACTGGGATGGTGTGTGTGTCAATGATAAGGAAACAACGAAGGTTTTGGTTCTGGGAAGTAGTCACAATGTATTGTATGTGCTCGATGGAGCGATGGCTCAAGTCTTCTACTCTTCAAGACAAAAAAACAGCAAGTGAAGAGGTGTGGCATAGATGACTTAGGCAACCAAACTCGCAGATTCTCCATCACTTATCAACATTGAAGTCTATTGCACTGACAAATAAATACAAGACCTTATGTGAGGCTTGTCAGCTTGGGAAAAGTTCTAGATTATCTTTCTCTGCATCTACTTATGTTGCTTCAAAGCCATTGGAAAAGATCCACTGTAATCTCTGGGGACCTTCTCCAATTAACTATGTTCAAGGATTTTATTTTTATGTAACTTTCATTGGCAACTCCACCAGATATTGTTGGTTGTATCCTTTGAAAATGTCTGATTTCTATTAAATATTCCCTATTATTCAACTCCTTGTGGAAAATTAGTATAACACTCGAATCTAGTCCTTTCAATGTTATACATGTGGTGAATTTGTGAGCAACAAGTTTCTGTAGCACCTGTAAAATTAAGGGATCCAACAATTGATCTCATGTCCA
Source organism: Lepidium sativum (assembly GCA_023374145.1). Classification (NCBI taxonomy): domain Eukaryota; kingdom Viridiplantae; phylum Streptophyta; class Magnoliopsida; order Brassicales; family Brassicaceae; genus Lepidium; species Lepidium sativum. The sequence continues at coordinate 21,440 of JAKUCM010006763.1, read as the reverse complement.
TATACTCTGCAGTAGAACGGATTGGCTGAAAGAAAACAAAGGCATATTGTTGAATTCGGACTGTCTATGCTTTTTCAAAGCAAAATGCCACATAAATATTGGGTTGAAGCATTTTTTTACAGCAAACTTCTTGATCAATTTTCTGCCTTCATCGACTGATGCTGACAAGAAAAGTCTGTTTGAGAGACTCAATGGGACTGTGAGAAACTATACAGCCCTGCTATCATTTGGATGTGCATGCTATCTGACATTAAGAGACTACACTCGCAATAAATTTGATCCCCAATCACTAAAGTGTGTGTTCATGGGATATAATGACAAGTTTAAGGGATATCGATGTCTCTTCCCTGAAACAGAAAGAGTATATCTTAGCAGACATATCATATTTGATGAAGAAAGATTCTCCTTTAGTGAAATGTCTTCAAGCACATCAGATCAACTCAACACACCTCTATTCAATGCCTGGTTAAAACAACAACCAGAGAGTTCACCGGTTCTAGAAAAGCAAATTAATGACAATATACCAGTCATTGAGACTCCTCTCACTGAACACGAGATTATATCTCCATTTGTACCAACAACAACGTCCAATATTTGTTTCAGCCCTTCTCAAGTTCCTAATTCCTTACCTTCAGAACCTGCACCTCAACATCTGATCACATATTCTCAATCTCAAGAACCTGCAACTCATTTTCAGATCACAAATTCTCAAGCTTCAGAACGTCCAACTCCGCCTTCAACATCTCAAAGTGAATATGACTCGTCCACCGCTAGTAAAGAGTTGAGTCATGAGTGTACGACATGCTTAGATCCTGCTTTTATTGGCAACAGCTCATCCTCTTTACCAAGTGGTACAGACTTATCAGCAAATACTGAAACAGACACACCCGCAACATCAATTCCTCATTCACATACAATAATTACTCGCAACTAGTCTGGAATTTTCAAGCCAAACCTGAAGTATGTTTTGCTCACTCAACATGTATCATACCTTGAATCAAAAACAGTAGCAGCAGCATTAAAAGATGATGGATGGACAGAAGCCGTGACTGAAGAAATTGACAAATGTGTTGAAACTAACACATTCAATCTAGTTCCTCAAAGTCCTGATATGATTGTTTTGGGCAACAAATGGGTGTTCCGAACAAAACTTAAGGCAGATGGAAGTCTTGAAAAGCTAAGAGCATGAATCGTTGCTAAAGGTTTCGAGCAAGAAGAAGGTATCGACTACCTCGAGACATAGAACCCAATTGTCAGAATTGCAACAGTTAGATCTGTCGTACATTTGGCAACACTGAAGGGCTGGAAGATCAAGGACGTACAAAATGCTTTTCTCTATGGAGATTTAACTGAAACAGTGTACATGAAACAACCTGTTGACTTCGTCAACCAAGAAAAGCCTGATCATATTTGGAAATGAAACAAAGCTTTATACGACTTAAAACAAGCTCCATATGCATAGTTTCATAAGTTTAGCTATTTTCTCCTTGAGTTTGGTTTCAAATGTAGTGTCAAAGATCCTTCACTCTTTTATTACAACAATGGAAAAGATCTCATCCTTCTCTTACTCTATGTCGATGACATGACTATAACTGGTAACTAATCTATTATTTGGACTGAGATGATGGAAGCTTTGAACCTAGAGTTCCGCATGAAGGATCTCGGTCAGATGCACTACTTCCTTGGAATTCAAGCTTTATTTCATAAAGATAGTTTGTTTATCTCACAAGCTGAATATGCAGAGGGTCTGTTATTAGTAGCAGGGATTGCAAGATTGCTCCCTAATGCCAACACCACTGCCACTTCAACTAGACAAAGTCCCTGATCAAGAGTTGCTCTTTGCAAATCCAACATACTTCCGCAGTTTTCTAGGCAAGCTGCAATATCTCACAATAACAAGGCATGATATACAATTTGCCGTCAACTACGTTTTTCAGAAAATGCATGCTCCAACTGACTCAGACTTCTCTCTGTTGAAGGGCATTCTCCGCTATATCAAAGGTACGCACACCATGGGGATCAATTTCAGCAATGATACTGACAATACATTGAGAGCATACAGTGACAGTGATTGGGCTGGTTGTCACACTATTCTGAAATCAACATGTGGCTTTTGTACTTTCTTAGGATCCAATAATCTCTTGGCTTTCAAGAAAACAAGAAACTGTTGCAAAAAGCTCTACTGAAACAGAATATAGAACTCTCTCTAACACGGCATCTGAAATCACATGGTTAAGCGCGTGAGATTGGTTAAGCCATCTGATATCACATGGGTTAAGCCATCTGAAATCACATGGTTAAGCCATCTAATAAAATCTATTAAATGTTTTTAAATTTTGAATTTTTACATAAAACATCTAAATCAAAACTCAAACGCGATCTATATCGAACCAAACTCTATCAAAAAAAAAATAGATCTTAAACAAAAAGACTAAAATACCGAATTAAAGGAACTGAACTCGATAAAATCCAGAATGGGTCCTAGATATATGTATCCCAGAAACAGAATCCAAATCCAAGCCAAGACCGAATCAATAATTGAATTTGTATACGAGATATTTTATTAAAATTTAGCTTTTTAGAGTTTTTTTTATTTAAATTTTTATTAATTTTAAATTTTTATATAAAAATTTATAACAAAACTCTCTTAATTTTTTTATTTTAAAGTCATGTTCATTTAGGTTTTCAAATATTTTGGAATATTATTTTACATGCTTCGAACTTGAATAAAATCGACACGATTAGAGGAATCGAACTAGAATCGAGTATGATAAAATACCAAATAGATTTTAAATTTATATATTCAAAAAATTGAATTCAAATTCAAACTGAAACTGAATAATTAACCTAATTTGTAACCAATATACTTTTGTTAAATTTTAGCTTTTAGAAAAAAATTCTATTAAATTTTATTAATATAGAATTTTTATTCAAAATGTTATAATGAAACATAACTTAAACCTATTTTAAGAATTGTTATAAATGTTAGATTAATTTTATTTTAAAATGTATAATATGCCGAAAATACAAGTGTTTTCGTTTGATATACAAGATATATAACTTTAAGTAACCCAGAAGTCCTCTATTTTGTTTGTGAACTGAACAAGTAATGTACTTAATTAATGTGACCGTTTTGGTCTTCTTATATAATTATTTAATAAACCAATCTAGTGTTCAATCTAATCACCATATATTATTGTCATGCAGTTGTACCATATGGTCAAACAACTGGACTTGTTATATACAACTGAGTCTTTTTGTATTCATTTATAAACGGCAGACACAATTTCTTTTCTTTTTTGTGTTAATTTCATTTTGGACATGTATCATATACAAAACTGCCAAATTTAGACCTCCAATACATGTTTCCATAACAAATAACGTGCTTGCTAGTTATATTTTATGATACATGTTTCTGTAAGACATCAGCTGGACTAAGAAAAGTATGAATCTAATAAAAGCCAAAACATCATTTTCTACGTGTATTTGAAAAAAATAACTTTTAAGAAAATATACTTGTGAAGTAATTAGAATATTTTTTTTAGTTCGTGTTACTACTTTAATGAAGTTTAAAATCATGGAAATGAAATAGTTGAGAATATATAATGAAACCCAAAATTTAAAGCTTATACATTAATTTCTTCGACAATTTAACCACTATTAATTAATTTTAAAACTTGTGAGAGATATATGTGAAATGCGAAAATATCAACTATGATATGAATAAGTTTTTTAATGGTGATTAGTCACGCCATATAACAAAGACTTTGAAAAGCCAATTAAATTCTATTAATGAAAGAAAATCCACCAAACTCAAAGTTCAATGAGTCTTTTCTTTTTTCTGTTTTCTTTTAAACACTAATCGATCAATTCCGTATAAATAGAATTGGTATCGTCTTAGTTTGTACTACAAAACTCACAAGGAACTAAAGCATTTCGTTGAAACACTTTTGAGATAAAAATGAATCAGGAATCCTCCAAAGTAAGAGCATCGTATTGGATCCCAGATGTTGAATCCTCAGCCACCGGAAACGTAATTTCACAATCTTCACCTGAACAAATTGATTCAAGTGTCTTTACTCACCTTTTATGCGCCTTTGCCAATCTCAATGCTAAGACCAACAGAGTCTTTATCTCCGACGCACATGAAGACCAACTCTTAACCTTCACTAACACTGTCAAGAAGAAAAGCCCTCACGTAAAGACCCTCTTGTCAATTGGGGGAAGAAACGCAGACAAATCCGCGTTTGCGTCCATGGCAAGTAACTCCGCCGCTCGGAAGTCATTCATTTGGTCTTCCATCAGGCTCGCTAGAACAAAGGGATTCCGAGGTCTCAATCTAGCGTGGGAGTACCCGAACAATGAAGTGGAAATGAACAACTTCGGGAAACTACTTGAAGAATGGCGAGATGTGATTGACTTCGAGGCTGAACAAACCGAAATATGTATACCGTTGCTGTTGACGGCTTCGGTTTACTATTTCTCTGATTACAATTCGGTTTCATACCCGATTCAAGATATTAAGAAAAACTTGGATTGGGTTAATATTATAGCCTATGATTTTGAAACTTCATCTACCAGGGTCGGTCCACCCGTCGCTCTGTATGATCCTGCAAACCCTGAAGGTATAATAAACATTTGTTTTTTTTGTATTTGGTAGGCTGAGTATAATAAACATAACTAACCAAATGAACAATATTTAGGGAAGTTAAATGTTTAGTTGTTCAGTTTTTCTTATGAGAATCTAATTCTAAGACATTTTATAATTTGAGAATTTGAATTATAATTTAGGTTTTGTCGATCTAGTTGTTTGACATGAATAGTTTTCGGTTCGTCACAGAGTTTTCAAGTACACAAATTCGGTTATTTGGTTTGTAGGTCTATGTGGTAAATCGGGTTTGAAGCAATGGATTAAGGCCGGACTTCGAAAAAAGAAAGTAGTTTTTGGATTCCCTTACGTTGTAAGTCAAATATTGAATACAAATAAAAGCTTGTCTTCTTCATCCCAAGATGTCCAAACAACGACAGGTCCACCTGAGGCCAATCAACCCAAGCAGAACAAGAGAAAGACCTGCGAGAGGAACAAAGGAACAAAAAAGGCACGTCGTCTCCAAAAACGTCTTGACGCTCTATCATCCCAAGGAGGTGAGTAAGCAATCTATAGCTATACAAAGGAGATAAGGGTCTCGATTGTTCCAATATTGTCTCTAGATAAGAAGCAACTTTGTTAACATTTAAGAATATTTTAATTCTAATTCAAAATTTTCAGTATTTATGTACTTCAATCTCTACTTCTCTTATATCTTTAACATACTTTGGCCATAAATGGAGTCTCGAAAGCGGCTGTGATGAGACTGCATTAGCTTACGTTTACTAAACTGCTACGTACAATTTTAGGAGGCATTTTCTTTTTGGACTAGTAACCTGAAAATGTATGCATGTTAGATCTGAATAAATATATTATTTATCAACTAGTGAAGTTGTTCTTGAGATACTATATATATATATAGTTGATGAACGAAAACTACAAAACCTCCCTTTCTAATTAGAAAAATGCTTGTGATTCATTACTTTATTTTTTGGTAAATTTTTGTTAATTAATTTTATGAAGTTCGTCTAAAATTGTGAAATTATAAAAGCAATCAAATAAGGGACTAATTCTTAAATAAATAATTACTGTAGAAAGTGGATATTTTTTCTACTCAAACTTGTGTTTTATGATCTTTTGTGAATGTTTTTTAAAAAGTCCATCATTTTGGATGATTTTGGTGGAAAATTTTGCCTTCATTTTTTTCTACTCCAATTTTTCTTCTTTTTCTTCAAAATTCTCAAATTCAATGCTTTTAATACTAAATAAAATTATCAAAATGATACTCTAATCTGTCCTAAGAAGTATAAACTCAAAGAAAAGTATTAAACTAAGAAATTATAGTTACAAAAATTGGATTGATCAATAAAAGAAGATGAAGGTAAGATAGACTTTTCATATGAAAAAGATGGATAGAAAGATCCTTTTTCAAAAAAAATGGTAACAATGGTATTCCTATAACTAATTCTTAAAAAATCAATCAGTTGAACAAAAAAAAAAGGAATAATCAATCACGTATGTCAAAATAAAACAAATTGTGGCGATCTCAATTTTTTCAACTATAAAACTACACTATAAATTAATCTAATCACTATAAAAATTTATACAAAAAGTGAAACCTGGGCTAATTTTCTAATACCACACTTGACGATCTTAATTTGTACATTCAGAAAATTATCTTATAATCTATATCATTATTTATAAGGTTTGACAAAAAAAAGAAAAAAAGGAGGACTTGGTTTTCGTGATATTGAAAGCTTCAAAAGGCAATGTTTGGCAAACAAGTATAGCGTATTCTACAACATCCTACGTCTCTTGTTGCTCGTCTGTTGCAAGATCGTTATTTTGCTAACACCAATATTATGGAAGTAACTCTAGGATCATAACCATCATTTTTATGGCGATCACTACTTGCCGGTGGAGATTTAGTGAAATATAGATTAGGGAATGGTCGATCTTAGTATATGGACGGATCCGTCGTTACCTACATCGCCTCCACGTCCTTCGCATATCTGTTTACCTTTAACGTTAAGGGCTAGAACAAATCCTTATTGGACACCACTTTCACGGCTACAAATCATGAAAATTCGCTTACGTTCTGTAAATCAAAGGAAGAAGAGAAAGTTGCAGACTTTTGTCTTACTGTTTCATTGAACTCTCACTTAATTCATTACGATCATATAAATACACTTTATATACTACAGAATGTAAAACCCTAGAGTTACAACCAGCTGTCTAGTTTGCATCTATACAATTCAAAACTTCAAACATATTTTTGGAGTGAAATCTGCAGCCTGCAGTTGTACGTTTTACCCTCTGTCTTGCAGCTGCTTTTACCTCTGTTTTGTCGTACAGATTTGCAGAAGAACGTTGTTGTAGTGGGCTGGCTTCTTCTTTGTTGATTGGGATTGTTCGTGGACCTTGTGCTAGCTAAAGATGTCCAGGGATATGTTTTACTTTGAGAGCACCTAAGGCCACACGCTCACGGACATAGTGGTGATCAAGTTCGAAATGCTTCGTTCTTCCGTGAAATGCTGGATTTGCAGACAGATAGACTGAGGACAAATTGTCACAGTACAGTTCAGGTGTTTTGGGCAAGGATACTCTGATTTCTTGAAGTAGATGAGAGAGCCAAGTAATTTCCGAAGCAATATCTGAGAGTGTGCGATATTCAGCTTTTGTGGAGCTTTTAGAAATAGCTGGTTGTTTCTAAGAGGACCATGAAATGATGTTGCTTCCCAAGAAAGTGCAAAAGGCCCACAAAGATATTTTGGTTGTTTTTGAGTGTTGTTGCTGGTGTACAAACAGCTCGAGATGTCTGGCGTTTGCTGTCAAAACACTTTAACAGTGTGTCTTCTTCAAGACTTTATGAGTTACAAAGAAAGCTACAAAATGTCACCAAACTAAAAAAATCTATAGGTGACTACCTGAGGGAAATAAAAGAAACTTGTGACCAGTTAGCTTCCATTGGAAGTCCAGTTCCTGAAAAGATGAAGATTTATGCTGCTCTCCATGGATTGGGAGAAAAATATGAACCCATCAAAACATATTGAAGGACAAATGGATATTTTTCCCAGTCCCACTTTGGAAGATGTTGTACCCAGATTAACCAGCTATGACAACAGAGTTCAAGGTTATGCAGTTCAGTCTAACATCTCGCCTCATCTTGCCTTCAGCATGATGAGAAATTACATATCTAAAAACAACTACAGTAACTATCAACAAAACAAAGGTGAATCTTCTAACAGAGGTCGTAACAAGAGAAGAGGAAATTACTCCACTCGTGGCAGAGGATTTCCTCAACAGATTACACCTTCAGCAAACCAAACTGCAAGTAACAACAGACCTTTGTGTCAAATATGTGGCAAGCTAGGAAATGTAGCTTTGAAATGTTGGCATAGATTCGACAACGACTATCAACTCGATGAACAAGCCACTGCTCTGGCAGCTATGCGCATCACTGAGGTTTCAGATACTTCATGCAAGCATTCCATCTTCCTCAGGTAATTTACCTTTAAATGATATATTGGTATCTCCAAAACTTTGTTGTCTATGTCAAGGCTCACCAAAGATTACCCTTGCTCCTCTGAATTTGATTCTGATGTTGTGTGTATTCATGAAAAGGCAATAAGGAGGTTACTGGTTCAGGGAAAAAACACTGATGGATTATACATGTTGAATGGAACGGTCAAAATCATTCGGCATCTATCAGCTTTTAAGTCTATTTCAATAAACAAGACATCCAAGTGGTTGTGTGAGGCTTGCCAGCTTGGAAAAAGTCTGAAGTTACCCTTCTCTGCTTCTGTTTTTGTTGCTTCAAAACCATTGGAAATGATCCATTGTGATTTGTGGGGACCTTCTCATGTTATGTCTGTCCAAGGATTTCGATTCTATGTTGTCTTTATTGATAATAATTTAAGATATTGTTGGTTATATATATCCTTTGAAGACTAATTCTGAATTCTATGACATATTCATTGTGTTTCAAAGATTGGTTGAAAACCAATTCAATTCCAAAATAAAGACTTTTCAATGTGATGGTGGAGGTGAATTCATAAGCACCAAATTCCTCCAACATTTACAACAATCAGGGATAAAACAACTCATATCATGTCCACCTACCCCTGAGCAGAATGGCTTGGCAGAAAGGAAGCACGGACACCTTGTAGAACTCGGTTTATCTATGATGTTTCAAAGCAAGGTTGATGAGGGCATCAAGCCAGTTGAACTAGGCAGACCAATGACTCGAGTTAGGACACACAAACTGGGAGAACAACTAGGAGAAGTTGTAGCTGACATCTTGAACCAGGAAGAGAACGCTCCCTCCCCGGAACGCTCCAAGAACGCTCCCTTCCCGGAATGCTCCAAGATCGACATCATGAATTCTTCAAGGAGCGCGGGAAAAGTCAAGAACGCAAGTCAAGACCAAGCAGCACGACAAGAGGAGATCCAATACATTCAAGACCCTCTAGAAGCTGACCAAAAGGACCAAGAATCGACAAGACCCCGAACTGGAAGCAACCGACAAGACTTGGCCCTTTATCGCGCGCTACAAGGTTTGTTTTGTGTTTACGATAAATGTTTTTACAGGAACGCCAAGCCCAACAACTCCAGCACCTTAGGATAGAGAGTCTTAAGGCCCATAGACTTTTTAGAGCTTTTATTTTCGTTTAATAAGGCACCAAAACACTAAGTTAGAAATTTACCATTTTTCTTGTAATTTGCCATTTTTCTTATTTCCTTTTTGTTAATGTGTTGCGGCCCATATTTTCCTTTTTCTTTAAGTGATTTGGCCTTAGGTCTAGCTGATAGGACCCCTATATAAGGTCCCCTTGCAGCCGTGTAACAAATCACCCAACTTTTATATCAATAAAGAGCACAAATTTCTCAAAGAGAAATCCTTAGTCATTAGCAAGTTTAGTCGTTTGTCTAAGAGTTAGAACACACTGCAAGATCTCGAGAGGTTTCTCCTTGATCTAGAGTGTGCTTGAGTGTATCAAGAAGCCCACCATTCTTCTTGTGGATCGCTCCTCAAACCACCCCTTCCGCGCCCCCGACTTTTCTTATCAAGGAAGTACACTCGGTTCTCTTGGATAAGAACCCGCTCCCATCAACCTTAGAGAAGCATCTTGAAGCTCGTATCAAAGGTTCCACAAAAATATTGGGTATAAGCGTTCTTTACAGCCAATTTCCTAAGTAATCTTCTACCTTTTTAGTAACAGAGGAAAGAAAGAGTCATTTTGAATGTTTGTTTGGAGAAAAACCCAACTATACTGCTTTGAGGACATTTGGATCAGCTTGTTATCCAACACTCAGACCTTATGTCCACAACAAGTTTGATCCTCGATCTCTTAAATGTGTGTTCTTAGGTTAGAATGACAAACACAAAGGATATTGCTGCTTGGTTCCCTCCACAGGAAGAGTAGTTATAAGCCGTCATGTAATCTTTGATGAATCTCGATTCCCCTTTGCAGAATCACTCTACAAACAAAGCAATTATCAGAATACTCCTCTCACTAAAGCTTGGTTCAAAGACTTCGCTGCAACATCAAGAGTTGTACCTACGGAGCCCTCTGCTCTTGATCATACTGAAGCTACAATGACTGCACCTACTAGGATATATGCTCTTGTTCATACAACAACAACACAACACATCGAACCAACATCAAACTATTCATCCATTCCAGCAGATACATAAGTTACACATGATCCTGCACAAGCTACACAAGAAGAAAATGAGGAAAATTCAAGTGAGTCTACTGCAGTTGGGGAGCTAAGTTCTGAGTGTACAACAGGCTTAGATCCTACTTCTATAGGCAACAACTTAGTCTCCTCTCCTAGCAGGACGGATACACATGAAACTACAACTATAGATAAGATCTTAGAGAACCTAAATGTTGCAGGAAATCACAAAATGGTCACTCGAAGCAAAGCTGGAATTGTTAAATCAAATCCCAAGTATACATTTCTCACAAAACATGTTGCATATCCTGAATCAAAGAATGTACCTGAAGCACTCAAAGACGAATGTTGGACAATGGCAATGACTGAAGAAATTGACAACTGCATAGAAACTTCTACGTTTTCAATGGTTCCACGAACTGATGACATGCATGTATAGGGATCCAAATGGTTTGTTAGAACAAAGTTATAAGCTGATGGAACTCTAGACGGATTGAGAGCTCGAATTGTAGCAAAAGGATTTGAACAAGAAGAAGGGATTGATTACTTAGAGACATACAGCCATGTTGTGTGCACAGCCACTGTTAGATCTGTTCTTCACTTGGCAACAATCATGCAGTGGGAGATTAAACAAATGGATGTTCAGAATATGTTCTTACATGGAGATCTTAATAAGACTGTCTACATGACTCAACCAGCGGGTTTTCAAGTCAAATCCAAACCCAATCACGTGTGGCAACTCCAAAAAGCCCTTTAGGAGCTCAAACAATCACCTTGTGCCTGGTTTGACAAATTTAGTACATTCCTGATTGAGTTTGGTTTTGTCACCAGTGTCAAAGACCCTTCTCTGTTTTGTTTCAACAAAGATAAAGACACAGTCTTACTCTTATTATATGTTGATAACATGGTCATTACAGAGAATGACTCTCAGGTCTGGAAAGAATTAATGGCAGCATTGAATCAACAGTTCAGGATGAAAGATTTGGGAAAAATACATTATTTCTTAGGCATTCAAGCTAATTTCTACAACAAGGATCTGTTTCTATCTCAAAACAGATATGCAGAAGAACGTTGCTGTAATGGGCTGGCTTCTTCTCTGTGTTGATTGAGCTTGTTTGTCGGCCTTGTGCTAATACGTTCTTCCCAGGATAATGATCGTATTGATTGGCAGTATACCAATCATGGTAATTACTTTGTAAATTCTGCTTATTGGCTAGCTGTTCAAATCAACGTTCAACATATTCAACCACCACGAGGATCTTTGCAAATTAAACAAAAAGTTTGGAAGTTAAAACTACACCAAAACTTAAACATTTTCGATGGCGTCTCCTTTCCAATGCTATCGCTAATGGTGTTGATCTCAGAGACAGAAACATTGTTGACATTGCTTGCTGTCACCGATGTTCTTCAAGATGAATCACTTGATCATTTTTTTTTCACTTGTGATTATGTTAAGGCCATTTGGCGAGGGGTGCAATTGCCTTGTACAGATTTTCTCACTCCTTCATTGAAGAGAAGATAGAAAGACTCATTCATTGTGCTACTTTGTGGACGATTTGAAAGAGTCGCAATTTGTTAGTTTAACAAAGGAAAGTTGTAATGTGTTGAACTTGATGATTATTATTGACAGATCCAATTACATTATATAGAGAGATTAGTGACACTAGGTTAAGATTAATGACTATTCTAACCCTTTCATATATACATATACTACACGCCCCCTCAAGATGGAGTAACCTGTGTTACACCAATCTTGTTTGTGATCTCATGAAATCGCGGTCTTGGTAAAGGTTTCGTTAACGTATCAGCTAGTTGATCCTTCGAAGATATATGAACGACATGTAACAAACCAGCTTGGACTAACTCCCAAATGAAATGGTAGTCGAGTGCAAGATGTTTCATCCTCGAGTGAAAGACCGGGTTCGCACACAAATACGTAGCACCTACGTTATCACAATATATTACCGGTGGTTGTGAGGATGTGATGCCAAGCTCCGCCAATAAGGAACCAATCCATCTTACTTTGGTAGCTGTGGCAGAGACCGCCCTATACTCAGCTTCGGTGGAGGAACGCGCGACACCTTTCTGCTTCTTGGACGTCCATGCTATTGGCGTTGTGCCAAGGTAGACAATGTAGCCATTAGTGGAGACAAAATCATCAGTATCACCTGCCCAATTGGCATCAGTATACGCATGTAAGACAGATGAAGATGTACGATTGATGGAGATGCTCGTGTATAGAGTGCCAGCAAGATAGCGGAGAACACGTTTTGCAGCTTGCCAATGGAGGTCGGTAGGAGAATGCATAAACTTTGATAATCGATTCACACTAAGTGCAATACCCGGTCTAGTGAATGCCAAGTATTGTAAGATGCCAACAACCATGCGATATTCACGAGCATCGGTAAGAGTTGTACCCGATTTGAGCGACAGTTTTGGTGTTGGAGACATAGGAGTGGAGACCGGCTTGGAATCAAACATCTTGGTCTTCTCGAGAAGACCCGACATCGTATGAATGACCTCTATTCCCAAGAAGTATGATAAATCTGTCGGAGACTTGAGCGAGAACTTTTGAGAGAGAGTGGTGATGAAACCATTAACCAATGAAGTGGAGCTGCTTGTGACGATTATATCGTCCACTATACAAGGGTATATAGTTGGTCTCAACCATCCATGAAGACAAAAACAGACGTATCAGCAACGGAATTGGTAAAGCCAAGCTTAAGAAGATAATTTCGGAGTTCTTGGTACCATACTCGAGGTGCCTGTTTGAGTCCGTAGAGTGCTTTGCATAATCGCCATACATGATTAGGATGATCTTGATCGATGTATCCCAGTGGTTGAGTGACATAAACTTCTTCGGAGAGCGTACCATGGAGAAACGCGTTGTTGACATCTAATTGTTAGATAGACCACGATCTGGTGACAGCGAGATGGAGAATGATTCTGATCGAAATCGATTTGACAACAGGACTAAACATTTCCGAATAATCCTCTCCGTATCGTTGAGTGAATCCCCGTGCGACGAGTCGTGCTTTGTACGTATCAATAGCACATGTGGGCAAATATTTGACAGTAAAAATCCACTTAGTCGAGATAACATTATGACCTGGTTTTGGTGGAACCAATTCATATGTAGAATTACGCAATTGCGCATTTAACTCATCATCCATGGCGTGGCGAAAGTTCTCATCTCGCAAGGCTTGAGTCACTGTATTAGGTATGGGAGGTTGGGATTTTGTAGTGATGGCGGTGAAAGAGTGTTTCGTTTTGGGGTTTTGTAATGTTGGCTTTTTCTCTCGTTAGCATCGGGTGTGTGTTTTGTATAGGAGGATTTGGGTTATGTTGGGAAGAAGATGATGGTACTAGGGTTGTAGTTCGGGTATTTGTTGGTTTGGTTTGAGGTTGTGTCGGTTTAGGAGTGTAAGATATTATTTTTGGGTTTGGGTTTATGGAGGGATTCGGTGTTGGGCTTGGTGTATGTTGGGCCGTAGTATGGGGAGGTGGATGAGATGCTTGTGTTGTTGTTGGGTCTATTTTGCTGGAGCCCAATTGTTGAGTTGTTGATGGTATCGTACAATTACGTCGTTGATATACATAATGAATTGGCGGAGCTGCTGTTATCGGTCGCTTGTTGGTGAAGATCCGAGAGTGGGGGCGCGGAGGACGAGGTCGGTACGAGTGGCGGCATCGGGAATGGTATGGCGGTGGCTGGGGGATGTGGTGATGGCAAGTCTGATGGAATAGGTGATGATGTTGAATGATTCGGTGGTATGGAGGAGAACGGGAAGTGTGTCTCCACGAACTGGACGTGTTGTGACGTGTAAATGCGGCCTGAAGAACTATGAAGACAAAAGTAAGCACTTTGTGAGAGTGAATACCCGATAAACACGCATGAAATGGAGCGGTCTTCAAACTTATGTGTCGTATAAGGTCTAAGCCATGGAAAGCATAGACATCCAAAGATTTTCAAGTTTGAGTAGTTTAGGTCTTGGTGGAATAGCTTGTGGTATGGAGAGTCGTTGTGGAGAACTTGTGTTGGCAAGCAGTTGATTAGAAAGACGGCGGTAGCAAAAGCATATGGCCAATATGACGTGGGAATCGAAGCTTGGTGGAGAAGTGTAAGACCCGTTTCAACGATATGTCGATGTTTGCGTTCCGCGATGCCGTTGTGTTCGGGCGTGTGAGGCGGAGATGTGAGATGAGAGATGCCATTGTCTCGAAGATAAGAACGAAGCGCGACGTATTCGCCCCCGTTATCCGTGTAGAGCGTGTGGAGAGAGTGTTGAAAACACTTCTCAACTAACGTCTTGAACGCGACGAAAGTCTCACGTACTTGTGATTTTTGTCTGAGCGGATACATCCATGTATACCTTGTGTAATGATCCACAAATACAATGTAGTAACGGTAGTTATCGGTGGATAGAGTAGGAGACATCCAAACATCAGAATATACATATTCAAGAGGGTGGTTTGAGACGATGGTGTTGGTAGAAAATGGCATCTTATGGCTTTTATTGATAAAACAATGTGAAGAATGAAACTGTTTTTGAGTAGAATCTGAACATGGTAAGGAAAACTTGGATATTATTAAATGTAAAACAGGTGGAGATGGGGGCCCAAGCCGGGAATGCCATGATGGTAGTGTTGTTTTTGGTGTGGGTGAGGCAAAGAGGGTTGTGGGTTTGGATTGCGGGATGGGCCACTCGTATAGCTCGTCCTTAGTTCTCCCTTGGAGTAAACGGACCCCCGTTCTGAGATCTTTCACCTGAAAAGATGCGGGAAAGAATTCCACAGAGACTTGATTAGCATTGCACAACCGATATACAAAGATAAGGTTTTTATGGATATTAGGGATATAGAGCACTTTATTCAACAACATAGGACGAGTATTGGTAGAGAGAGAGGTGGAACCAGTTTTGGATATTGGTAGAGTCGAACCGTCGGCAATGGTGACTTCTTCTCCACCATTGTAGAGTTGATGGAGAGACAAGTTATTCAAGTCGCTGGTGAGATGGTGAGTTGCACCAGAATCGAGCAGCCAAGGATTTGAATCACCTTGTGTGAGCGATGCCATGTGAGCACGAGGCTGCCACGTTGATGAGTTATTGTAGGAGCATGAGGAGTTGGCTGGGACTGGTCCATGTAAATTTTGAAGTTGAGAACATGTGCGCGCGCTATGTCCGAAAATGCCAAAAATTTGACATTTTCCTTGGTATCCACGGGGTTGCTGATCGTTGCGATTATTGGAGTGAGACGAGGCAGTTTGGTTTTAGCGATTGTCACGATTTGGAGTGTAGGAATTGTTGTTGTTGTATGATCTCTTATTGTTGTTTTGTGGACGAACAGTAGCAGCGTTTGCAGTCACCGGAGTGGTGGACGAGGAGGCCATCGTCACCTGAATTTTGAGTTCGTGATTTAATAGCTTCTCGTGCAACTCGGTCATGGTTGGAGGAGAATCACGACTTTCAATTTGATCAACTAAGGTCTTGTACTCCTCGGACAGGCCTTCTAGAACGTATTCGATCTGGTCTTCGTGTTCAATGGCCTTTCCAAGCATAGCCAACTGGTCGAATCGCATTGTGAGACCCTGAAAATATTCATTCACAGATTTTGTACCTTTTGTCCAATGCTTGATTTGTTGCTTGAGCTATTACACTAGGTTAAGATTAATGACTATTCTAACCCTTTCATATATACATATATACTACAAAAGCTAGTCAGTGGTTGAATGATGTTTTCAATTTCTGAAACAGATGGTAACAGATTGATGAATAACTCAATGAGTTCTTGGACGAGACCAAAGCAAGGTTACATCAAATGTAATTCCGATTGTCGATTTCTGGATATCACTAGTGCCTCTAGTGCTGCTTGGATCTTTCGTGACTCCACAGGTACTTTCCTAGAGGCGGCAAAAAGCACTGGCGTAGGCGTAATCGTTTCTTCTGCTTTGGAGGCCGAATTACAACCGTTACTCTATTTTAGTCATATTTATTAAATTATTCGAAATAGCGAAGATTAATAACTTAAAATTCTATGTTAAACTTTGGGACCACTTAACCACAATAAATTAGTTCTAAACTTGTAAGAGATATATGAAACAGAAAAATATCAACTATGATGTGAATAAGCTGTTTAATTCGGTGTCATTACTCATTAGTCACACCATTTTAGCAAAGACTTTGACTTTCAAAGCCAATTAAAATCCACTAATCAAAGAAAAGCCTCCAAAACTCAAAAAGTTCAATTAGTCTTTTCTTTTTCTTTTGTTAATAAATAAGCACTTCTCGAAGTCCCTACAAATAGTTCAATTTGTACATACTACAAAGCTCACATGGAACAAACAAACAAACAAACAAAAAGACTTTTGACACTAAAAATGTATCAGGGATTCTACTACTCCGCCGTAAAAGCATCGTACTGGATCCTAGATGAATCTCAGCCACCGGAAACGTAATCATACGATCACCTGAACTAATTGATTCAACTCTCTTTACTCACCTTTTCTGCTCCTTCGTTAATCTCGACGCTCAGACCAACGATCATTATCCCTAGCGCATATGACAAACAATACTCAACCTTCACTAACACCGTCAAGCAGAAAAACCCTAACGTGAAGACCCTCTTGTCGGTAGACGGAAGAAACGCAGACAAATCTGCGTTTGCGTCCGTGGCAAGTAACCGTACCTCTCGGAGTTCATTCATTTGGTCTTCTATCTCGATGGCAAGAAGACGACTATAAAATATTTAAAATTTTAAGAAACTGACACAAAATTACAACAAAATTTGGAAAAAAATCATTGTTTCTTCTGTTGTTACGAGACAAAACACTAGAAGAAACAAACTAAGAAAAGAACAAAGAACACAAATAAAGTTTTGCTGAAAATCTTTTATTCTCTGATAATGGAAAATGAAAGAGACAACATGAAATTATAAGAAACAAAAATGTAACCGCACCCACTACACCCATGAACTCATTATGTCCTATAATTAAAAGTAAAAACTGAAACCCCCAATTGATTAGAAATAAAAACTAGCAAAACATGTAACTGCAATCATTGATTGTAATTTGAATCATTTTTCAACACTCTCCCTTGATTCAAACTTGCACACTCCAAGCTTACTTCTGAAGTAGTCAAACTTTTTCTTCGATAATGCTTTTGTAAGAACATCTGCACTCTGCTCGTTTGTGCTGCAATGCTCCAAAACAATTGACCATTCACTAACCAAGTCTCTGATAAAGTGGACCTTGATGGATATATGCTTTGTTCTTCCATGATATGCTGGATTCTTGGTCATTGTCGTAGTTGCCTTGTTGTCACGGAAAATTGTTGTTGCCTTCACTTGTTCTTGCTTGATTGATGTCTTCCAAAATTCTTCTTAACCAAACTGCCTGACATGCTGCTGCAGTAGCTGATGTATACTCAGCTTCCGATGATGATAAAGCTGTCACTCTCTGCTTCTTTGAACTCCAACAAACTGCTCCAGAACCATAAGTCATAGTCTGTTGTTCCTGCAATATATCTCAACAACCTCTTTGTTGCTCCAAAATGATGTTTGGTCGGATTGTGCATGAACCTAGAAATTGCACTCACAGCAAAACAAATATCTGGTCTTGTGTGAGTTAGATAGATAAGACCTCCAACTAAACTCCTGAATTTTGTTGCATCTGCACTCATTGTTCCATCGTCCATTTGCAGCTTCTCATTGACATTCATAGGAATTTCTACAACATTGCAACCTGTCATGTCAAACCTTTTAAGCAAGTCACAAGCATACTTATGTTGAGACACAAAAATCCCATCTTCCACTTGCTTAACCTCAAGACCAAGGAAAAAATACAACAACCCAAGATCTGTCATCTCAAACTTCTCCATCATACTAGCTTTGAACTTAGCAATAAGTGAAGCACTAGAACCCATGTAAATCATATCATCTACATATAAACACACAACAAGGATATCTCCTTCACCTTGCTTCTTTATGTAGAGAGTAGGCTCACTTTTGCTTTTTTCAAAGCCAGAATCTGCAAAGAAAGAATCAATCTTGTTGTACCAAGCTCTGGGAGCTTGTTTAAGCCCATAAAGAGCCTTATACAACCTGTAGACGAAACCCTCTTTGCCATAAACTACAAAACCTTCAGGCTAATCAACATAAACCTCTTCAAGTAGCTCACCATTCAAGAAAGCTGACTTAACATCAAACTGGTATATTGGCCAACGGATATAAGCTCCTAAGGCAAGAAGAATTCTTACAGTGTCAAACCTTGCTACCAGAGAGAAAGTATCTTCATAATCCACTCCATATTCTTGTGCACACCCCTTAACCACCAGCCTTGCCTTATACTTTTGAATGCTGCCATCTACATGATACTAAGGTTTAAACACCCACTTCACACCAATAGAATGTTTATCACTAGGAAGCTCAACCAGCTACCATGTTTGATTCATCTCTATAGAAGCGATCTCCTCTTCCATCGCTTTTTGCCATTCTTCATTCTTTTCTGCTTCATTAACTGTCACTGGATCAGCACTAAAAAATGCATGTTGTTCCTCATAAATTTCTCGTAGTGATCTGAATTTTTGAGGTGGACTTGTGCTTGAATTTCCTTCTCCATCACTTGCCCCATTAACTCTAGGTGAGCTAGGCGCTGAGCTTGCTTGTGTATTAGCTACAGAGTGTGCTGGATTTTGACTCTCTTCTTGTTCATCAATGTTGTCAACGGAAATTTCCACAAGCTCACCATTTCCACCTTCACGCCAAGTCCAAACCGCTTCCTCATCAAAGGTAACATTTCTGCTCTCAACAGTCTTCTTACTCACATGATTGTACAATCTATAACCTTTAGATTGTGAATAATATCCAAGAAAAATGCATTTCTCAGATTTTTCATCAAGCTTCTTCCTGTTATGAACATCTATAAGAGAGTAGCAAACACTACCAAAAACTCTTAAATGACTCACCCCAGGTTTCCTGCCACACCAAGCTTCATATGGTGTTCTGTTTAAGACTGCTCTTGTAGGAGATATGTTCAACAAGTACACTGTTGTCCTCACACTTTCTGCCCAAAACTGATTAAGTAGATTCTTTTGTTTTAACTTGCTTCTTGCCATCTCCACTACAGTTATGTTCTTCCTTTCCGCTACACCATTTTGCTCCGGTGTGTAAGCTATAGTAAGCTCATGGTGTATCCCTTCTTTCTCACAGAATTGATTGAACTCAGTAGATGTAAACTCTCCTCCTCTGTCAGTTCGTAACACCTTAACTTGCTGCTCACTTTGTTTCTCCACAAGAGCCTTGAGCTTCTTGAACATCTCGAACGCTTCTCCTTTCGATTCAAGAAAATACAGCCAGCTCATCCTGCTGTAATCATCTGTCAGCATCAGAAAATACTTGCTGCCTCCAAGAGATGCGGTCTGCATCGGACAACATAAATCTAAATGGCATTCCAAGTTTCACATTAAGCTTGTAGGACTCATCTAACTCTTTGAACAAAGATTTGGTTCCCGTCATGTGATTTGAACAACCACTATCCAAATACCACACAGATTTGGACGTTTCCTCACTTTTAAATACCATAAAAAGTCGAGGCTGCTCATCTTCTTGCTCAACAAAGCTAGCATGCTTTTCTTCTTTTTGCCTTTTCCAACAGTCGGCCTGCTTATGACCATACTTCTGCAATAATGACATTGAATGTCACTTTTGTTGGTACCTCTTGAGTTATCATAATAACCTCTTCCTCTGCCTCTTCCATGGTCTGCACGACCTCCCGATCTGCCTCGTCCTCTACCTGCAGCTCCAGAACTGCTGCCATTCTTCTGACCAGAGTACTCTCCCTTCATTTGGAAAGCTTTTGCTTCACTTTTCTCAGTCTTATTACCAAGACGATCCTCATGACCAATCAACGAGCTCATCATGGTGTCAAAGGTATATGTACTCATATCATTTACCTCCATGATTGCAGGTACCACATATTCAAACTTTGGAGTTAAGCTCCTAAGAACTTTACTCACAACAATTTCATTTGACAAGAATTCACCATAAGACTTCATTTGGTTGACAAGAGCGGAAACTCTCGCCAAATATTCTTGCATCGTCTCATTCTCCTTCATCAAAAGCGTTTCAAATTGATGACGAAGAGTCTGTAACTTGACAGCGACCGCCTTCTTATCTCCCATGTACTCATGCTTCAAAATTTCCCAGGCTTCGTGAGATGTATTCACCGCTGAGATCCGAGACAGGATATCATCCTCCAAAGCCATCTGAATCCAAAACAGCGCCTTTGCATCCTTCTTGCGTCTCTCTCGTAACTGCTGATCAGGTTCCGCAGGATTTGCATCTTCAAATCCATTCTCCACCAAATCCCAACTTTCTTGAGATCTGAACATCGTCTTCATCTTGAGACTCCAAAGGTGATATTTTTCACCTTTAAATATCGGAACCGTACCTTGCTGATTCGATCAATTGGCTGCCATAGCTCTGATACCACAATGTTGTTACGAGACAAAACACTAGAAAAAACAAAGTAAGAAAAGAACAAAGAACACAAAGAAAGTTTTGCTGAAAATCTTTTATTCTCTGATAATGGAAAATGAAAGAGACAACATGAAGTTATAAGAAACAAAAATGTAACAGCACCAACTACACCCATGAACTCATTATGTCTTATAATTAAAAGTAAAAATTGAAACTCCCAATTGATTAGAAATAAAAACTAGCAAAACATGTAACTGAAATCATTGATTGTAATTTGAATCATTTTTCAACATCTTCTACTTCATCAAAAAAGAATAAGAAACAAAAATAAATTAGATTATTTTAAAAAGTAAATCTAAATGGCATTCTCGTGATAGACTTATACTATTAAAAAAATCAAATAATTTTATCTTTTTTTTACTATTTATAGTTGTCAAATGAATATTCTACTAAATAACTCATCTTATTGGGTTATTCTAATTATTTTTTCTTTATTAAATTATATTTCATTTTTTGAAATAATGAAAATATGTTTGTGTACCATGTTTCACGCTTGCTTATATCATTGTACACAAATATAATTAAATAAACTTTTATTTCTATGAAAACTGCATTAGAAAAAAATATGTATCTAAAAGTACTAGTTAGGAAGTACGTTTTTCCATGTTGACAAACCATGATTTTTTTTTTGTTT